>JAFBJR010000150.1:4598096-4680812 GCA_016785285.1 Brachirus orientalis
TCACACTAAATATTTGATATTATAGAAGCATTTTTGTTGTTTGTTGTTTCTGAAAAAGATGTTATTTTCAAACTGCATATGTGTTTCTCCAAATTTTCAGGATGTGTTCCAATAAAGTGATTGATAAATAATTGTACAGTATGGTCATTAGAGCATTTTTTAATTAAGTGATATGTGTAAATACCATCGTATTGATATTATATATCATATTCATACAATATTGTATCCTTTTGCACATCCTATTTATATATTCATATTCATAGCTACTGTTTGTGGTATGTATATCTTGCTTAGTCAAGTATTTATTTATCATGCATATATTACACCGATACCTACACTATATATCCCATATATATCATATATCATATCTGTGTGTAAGGCTAAAAGTGTTCCTTTTGTTATCACTATTATTACTATTTTCATTATACACTGTTGCCGCTACCATGAGTACTATATACTGTTGTTACTATATTCTGTTGATTACTACTACATACTGTTATTATCAGTGACATTACCACATAACATCAGTATTATACCATCATCTTGCCACTGCACCTTATCTGCTTACTTAACTTGTTTTTCTAAATGCCCTTGTCCCACTTTGTATATATTTTATTTCTATTCTTACTCCTAGTTTACTCCACTTAAGTATTTTGCTCTCCACTCAAGTATTTTGTGCTATTGTATTTCTATTGTACTACTGTGACAACTTAATTTCCCTTCTGGGATAATCTATCTATCTATCTATCTATCTATCTATCTATCTATCTATCTATCTATCTATCTATCTATCTATCTATCTATCTATCTATCTATCTATCATTGCTAAAACAACACATCTAATGGTGGCCTAAGACTTATGCACAGTACTGTATATATATATATACTATATAGGCAATTGGACTAAATTGAGTTTTCATGAAGATGTTTCATGACTTCAGAGGCACCTATCATCTGAATGAGTGAGGACCTTCTCTCTCAGACCCACCACGCAATGCAAGTTTTAGATGTTTCCCTGCTCCAACACACCTGATTCAAACAAATGGGTCATTATGAGGCTTTTGCAAAACTTGACAAAGAGCTGACCATTTGAATCAGGTGTGCTGGAGCAGGGAAACAACTCAAACATGCAGGGCAGTGGGTTCTCCATGACCAGGATTGAAAATGCTTATTCTGGGGCTGTCACATTTTATAAAAAAAAAATCAGCATAGCATATCATGTAGTATTCACTCGAAGGTTATATCCTTACGAGCACGACTTCCAAAATAAATCTAAATGTTTGGTGTGATGCTTTACATAAAAGTAAGCCAAAACCGTAAGCATCGATCCATCATCCACCTCTTTATCCTCACTGTTGTAAAAAGTCACTGCTGACGCTCCCCTCTCCCTTCCCTTCCCTTCCCCATGTGCATTTGTTTTCAACGGAGCTGGCCAACACAAGCTGTGGTTGACATCCATTTTGCATGTTTCTGCTTTTTTTTCAATTCTCACCATTTAAAAAAGGCGAGTCCAATCCTTCCTTCCTTCCTCTCCCTTCTTTTGGACAACGGTTTTCTTTTTTCTCCTGATTCGGAGGACTACGGGCCGACAGCCCTGATCTTGCAAGGCTTCTACCAACGAACAGTAGGGGTGAGTGGAGACAGCCCTGCTACAAGCCATTTAACCATCACAATGACTCCGAAGCTGTTAAATTAGGGTAAAATTCACAGGGTTCGTCTGGATATCTCACCAATATTGGCAACAACAATCAATCAGATGACGTAATCCGTTGTACCAGCCAACCCATCAGTCCAAGTGAGTTCAGAGTTTGAAGTTCAGTGGAACCTTCTATCTCCTTCCGTAGGCTGCTTTCACATGTTTCATTTATTGTGGTATGTGAACCACATGTAATGACATGACATACAGAGATACACAGAGGCTGCACTGCTACAAACACTCATTCACTGAGGGGGTACTCTGGGGCAAATGCCAGAGAATTAGCCTTTGTGAATATGCATAAAATCACTTCAATAGACAGAAGGAGAAAGACGGAGGGAGACAAAGACATTTTCTGTGAAGCTGGCACAGATTTCTTTGGATAAGACTGTATGTAGACTTTTGTTTGAAGGTTTAGACTACAGATGTTTTGGAAGCAATCATGCCAATTACTCTTGGTGTGTGTCTTTGTGTGTGTGTGTGTGCGTGCGTGATAATGAACACATTTGTCTTAAAATCCTTTGCTCATTCATAAAATATAGACGTTACAGATTCCCATTAGAAGTGCACTGGTTGTTTATTATTTTGTGGGATGAATAATTCAATTTTAATTTCTGCAAATGTAGCGTTCAAAAAAGATGACAAGATTACAGCCATCGTTAATGGCCTCTCCCTCCCTTTTTCCTCACTCCCACCCTCTCTGGCTCTCTCTTTGCTGCTGACATAACAAAAAAAAAAAAAGAAAAAACAATCACTGGCTCTACCATAGCCAGTAGCAGAGGCCTGGCTTTGTATCACAGTCAAACTAGAAATGGAAGAAGCAGTGAGCCTTTTTCCATCAACAGACCCTTATTACATACATTTGAAACATTTTATAAAGCATCACATTTGTTTGGCACTGAATCTCAAGCCTGGTGCCAGGGGGAAACAGCTTTCCTGCCTATGTTGAAGAGGTAAAAGTACCATTTTATGTGTTTGCATTCCGGATAGTGAGGTCAGTGAAGCAGCTTATTTATTACGACCAACGATTATGTTTGTCTATGCAACTTTAGGTGGCGACTGAAGGAGGAAATGATTTTGTTTTCAATGTATTATATAGACAATAGTCTGATTTGCAGCACATTTATGTTATGGACCTATATGTTTTTAACAGTTCTAATTTAAAGGACCATATCTTGCCAGTGTGCTTCACCGCTGCACTGTGAATCTGTGGAAAGCATCACTATACGCCTCATACACTACTGCCCCGTCGCATGGTCGCACTTTCGTCGGTAACGTTATTACCTTCTGCAGAGATCAAGACCTATTTTATCAGCAGCTGTTTGTGAGAGGCGTGCAAGAGCTCCTCTTTCACGCTCTGGCCTGTGTGCCTGTCACTCGGGCTGTGTTGAGAGTGTGTGTGCTTGAAATTGGTCTTTTAAGTTGGATGAGGCCGGTTTATGGGGGATGTTGAAAGGCCATAGCAATTTATGACGAGATGTTTTTTTTTTTGAAAGCCTTTTAGCATCACTACTAAAAGGGAGTTGTTTTCTTTTTTGAAGCTCAGGAAGCAATTGTCGTGTTGCTTGATTTGTTTTACCTCTGCCAAAGAGGTTATGTTTCTAGTGTGGTGCAGCATTACTCAAAAACTACTGAGCCAGTTCAAATGAAATTCTGAGGTAGGGTCAGGCATGACCCAGGCAGGAACCCATTCAATTTGAGAGGGGATCTGATTATGGGAGTGGATACAGGATTTATTTTTATGTTTTTTTTTTCTTTTCAATTCCTTTAACACTGGGAGATAGGATTTCCCCCCCACATTTTTATGAATTTCTCAAGAACGAAGTGTGAAAAAGGATGAGGTAAAATAGGATGTGGATCCAAACGATGATCTAGTTTTTGTGAAGTGAAACTAAAATAGTGTGGGGTGGGATCGGGATCTTTTTTTCATCCGAAATATACATATTACAAATAATTAACAAATAATAAATAACAACAAATAATTCATATGATGTTTGTGAATTGTGTTGATGTTTATGAACAGAATTTGTCACATGGAATCAAAAAACATATTTGTCGTATTTGTCTTTTGTTATGTTTCTTTCTAAATCTTGCTCATCTTTGGGTTTTTTTTAATATACTTTCTAATTTTTATTAACCTTTTTTTTTTAAATCATCGGCTTGAGTGTAGAATTGAAATTGGGATGTCAGCTCTGACACTGGATGATGAAAAACAACCCTTTTTCTAAAATTAAAGCAAATAAAAAAAAAAAAAACCCTGCCTCACCTTCTCACCTTTTTCCCCATTTCATTATATTTCTAATCTATTTTTATTCATCACTGAAAGGTTCTAACACTAAAGTTGCATTGCAGACAAAGTGCTAACCATACATGGTGTTAAAAAAAAAATACCTATCAGTTAATTGGCTCTAATATTGAGACACTACTTTAAAATGCTGAACTACTTTTTAGGAAGGCTGCAGCTATTAGGGCTGTCAGTTTTTATCCAAAATTCAGATATGTATTCAAACTCAGGGAAAAGGGCTTCGATCACAGATGGGCCAATGAAGCTGTTTTCACCACGTCCTCATGGGTTATTTCAAGTTTACCCTTGCTCGACAGAAGTTGTGATTTTAGTCGTTACGGTGACAGAATCGGACCTAAGATGATGGCCTCCAAAAAAAGTAAAAGTAGCCACGGAATGTTATGTCTTTATCCAATTTCCCGGCGGCGTGGCCTACACTGCGATGCCACATATCCATTATGCCTATATTGGATGACGGACTGTTCAAAATTTTAGGGTACATACACAATGTGCTGTATGTATAATTCTGACGTGTGCCATTATTACGTTCAACTTGTAATAATTGTGGACTAATTGATGTTATGTTATGTGGTATATGGATGTGATATTTCAATTTCCCAGCTTGGGATTAATAAAGTATCTATCAATCAATCAATCAATCAATCAATCAATCAATCAGTTGAAGAGCTAAGTTGATTTAACTTAGCTCAACCAAGTGAGGCGGCAGAGGGGGCATCACACACAGGCACTGCAATGACAGCTTAACCTCACATTACTAACAGTAAGAGTAAGAATAAGAATAAATAATGTCACTGATGTGTGTATATGTGCATCTGGGAGGGAGAAACAGCTGAAAATCTTCAAAGGAACAGCATGTCACGTCAATATAGCCGAAAAAGAAAATATCTGGCAACAATGACCCTGACTTTCTCACACTGTTACTCCTTCACTGACTGAGGTACATAAATGATTCCCTCTCACTCCCACTTATAGCTGCCAGATCTTTGAACGAATAATATACACTGTAGCATGTTAAAGGTTAATAGACCAAGCCAATGGCTCCACTGCTGTACATCATAAAACCAAAGAAACACATATTATCATCCTACATGCTGTTTGCCAAGGGTAAACTGATCCCATTAAAGGAAGTAGTAATTATTCTGCAATCACATCTCTTTTAAAATGATAGACACAGAATAGACACTTTCACTGACATACACATCACATCACTAACTTTTTTCAACAAGAGGTTTGAGTTTGAACCCCCCCCCCCCCCCCCCCCCCCCCACTTAAACCCCCCCCCCCCCAAATTTTTGAACGGAACTTCGGATAAAAACTGAAAGTCCTATTAGACATATAAATAGATGGAAAGACAGAGAGAAAGGGAGTAGAGAAAGAAAGAGGAAGGGAGAGAAAAGTACCCTGTAAGTTCCACTCCAGTGCCTCTCCTCCTGTCAGCCATCTGAAGGCCAGGTCACCATGGGGTCAGCCCATTTCTGATTATCCAACATGGCGCCATGGGTGAGTGCATCGCTGTGACATCAAGCCTTATTGGAGAAGACCTGAGTTCAGGGGCGGGGGGTCAGAGGTCACAGAAGACCAGAGGAGGGAGATGTTAGCTTATGATTAGTTTATGAGAGGCAGCTTGACACAGCCAGGTCGGCAAAGAAAAGAGGAACAAGGGTTCAAGGGTATTTGTCTGTGAAGTTTTTATTTTCTATTTTGGTAGTAAGTGTGTATAATCAATAAAATACACATGGAAGTTAATTGTTTATGTATTAAATATGTGCACACAGGTGGAATAGTGATATTTAATCTGATTAAATCACTTGATCTTGAAACTGTTGTGCTAATCTTTTAAATGCGAACGAATGTCTGTAAGATTCAAACCAGTGTCAGATGAGTTCACACACAGCAGCTCCTCAGTTTCTCAGTATAGCGGTGTTTAGTATTCATGGCCCCCGCCAAAATGTCCTCACTGCATACAGAAAGTGATTTGTTTTACGTAAAGACAGATGGATGCAACTGCAACTTTGTGCTAGTAAAGTGAGACAGCTACAAAAAAAAAATCACCCATGAAAACTTTCAGAGGTGAATTCTACAGCTCAAAAACCCAACGCCCCTTGCTTCTCCATACAAACTCTCCCTTAGTCGGACTCACAAAGACCAAATCGATGAAGAACATGGACAACGACAACAACACACACCACAGGTTATGCACTGCAGCTTTAATACTGGCTTCATGGCCGTTTCTTTTGTAAACAACGACACTGACGGTTGCCATTGAGCAAGACATACCAACTAGCAAGTTGGTCAGAGGCTGACGGTACCTCAAGAGAGTGTTTTAATCTGAAGATACGATCATGGAGGATGATCTGTCCTTGCTCAGCTCCCACATAAAATACATATGATGATATACATGATTTTTAAAAGCTGTAAGCTGCATTTCAGATTTCAAACTTATCAAGCATGTAGTGCAGCTGACTCTCCTTCTTCTTTTTACTTTTTTTTCCTTTTGCTCTCTAAGAGCTCCCCTCAATTTATTCCCTCGTTCTTAATGATTCCTACACTTCACCCCTTCTTTGATTCACTGCCTCCGATCTGCACTTATCCCATTTTACACCTCTCCCTTTGTCTCCTCCTCCTCCCATCCTCTCCACTCATCACCCACTTGCCTCCCTCTGCCCGTCCAAAACTCTGCACACAATCGCTCTCTGTCTCTCTCTCTACCCTCTCTAAGCCGCTCACTAATTAGTGTCTTATCCTTTAGCGCTACTTGTTATAGCTGGACAGAAAAAGGCTGAGCTTCAGTGGAGGTGGAGCATGAGGCCAATCATCTCAGCTCTCCCTCTCTCTTTCTCTCTGTCCATGGTCCATCGCAGGTAAGAGTTCAAGTGCTGCTCAGGGTGGTTCGGATCAGATCAAATGCACATCTACATTCCCCCCAGGGACTGCCTGAGAAGGTGCGATTCTTATTAATACTGCCCGAGACCACCACCAAATGTCAGAGACTGCAAAGACGGCAGCACCACATTCTCTGTCCATAATGCACGCTGACCACAGAATGTCAGGTAAAAGATTAGATAGACTATTGACCTGACCAATGGCACCAATTCCACTCAGAAGATGTAGCTATCATGAAGGTGAGAGTGAGATGAATCGGCGAGTGAAAGTGTGAAAGAATGGTGTTCAATAAAGTGGGAAAAAAGGGGTTGTGCCATATACTGTTTATGTATATCAATGATTTAAGAGAATAAGACCATTCACAAAGAAATGACTGCAGTGACTACTCTTAACAATCATCAGAAATTTCAGTCTCATAAGGAATATATAATATTACAGTGAGGTAAGTAGCTTTTAAAATTAAAGTTTTAAAAAGTATTCAGGCATATTGAAATGTAATTTTTTAATCCTGTGTTGCTGCAGTGACAGGATTTCTCTCCTTTAGAGACAAACAAAAAAATTATTCATAAATAAAACCATTATAATTCAAACGTAACAGCGTTTTGGCCTCCATTATGTTACATTAGGCATTGAGTGCAATGAAAACACACATTTACTAAACATTCAACTTACAATGAACATTAGGAATTTACAGACATTTGCATCTGGTTTTTGAATACTGCACAATCATTATTTATCATTCCAAATAATTCTCTCGCAACGTGAAAAATGCATGGTGTGCCATATGACAAATAAATCATGAATAATTATAGTGCAAATTAGGACAGTCGGTTATTCCAAAAATCATGCTTGATTTGGCCTGCCCCCTTACAGTTAATAACAAGCAACCCCGTTATTAAATTGAAGTAACTGCACCTTTACATAAATAGAAATGTGGCAGCATAGTCAACATTTTATGCCTTTTTCCATATGTTTTGCCTGAGTAGTATAGTAGTATAGTATAGAATAGTATAGAATATAATATATATCTATGATCAATAACTTTTGCAGCTAAAACGGGTTTTATTGTTGGTCCAAGAATATGGCTGTAAGACTGATCCTTTAAGTAGTGTCAATCATTTGACCGTCATGTTCCCTTAATGGTTTTAACAGCAGGGAGCGGTTACTATGGCACAACAGTTTTATTTCACATGCGCTACATTTTGCTTCTACATTTTTAAGGTGTTCACATTTTGTCATCATGGTGCCCTGCAGATCATCACCCCTACACTAACCAGATGGTATGATCCTTGCCATCGTCCCACATGATTGTACTTAAGCAGTGTGGTGGAAAGATTAACAATTTTATATGAGATGGGAGCCAGCTCTGATCCGGCTCATAGCGTCGGCTCGTTCACGACCAACACATCAACACATCACTGCTGCTTCAGGGCTGTAATCGCACAGGATGCACTTTGAGCATCATGGGGGGTGCTTTTTGTAGATGCTTTGAATGAGATTGACGCACTTACAAATTCTGCGTTTGCACTGTAGGCACCTCTCATTGATCCACTCGTATTGGCCCGCTTTTATTGAGGAAGCACCTGCACTCTCAATTGAAAATGATTGTGCCCGACTTTTTTTCTTTTGTTTTGAGTCCAATGATGCAACGCTTATTCTCGTTTAAGTCTAATGTAAGCTGAAAAAAAATGATGAAGGAAATGTCGGCTATAGCTGCTCATGTCACACTGTTCTAATATATAATATAGTCAAATCAAGTGCAGCAGGCTGTGACTGACAGAGCCGTAAAGGTTTTAGTTTGCTAATTACATTACTTAATGTTATTTCTTACTTGTTAAGTGACTGACAGCAATCGACTTCACCCTGTTGCCTAGCAACAGCAAAAGGACACTTAAACCACCTCATGCTTGTGGAGGCTTTTCAATGTAAAGGCCTTCAAAACAGACTTTGCTTATTGTGCCTAGTTCTAAGATAATGAATGCAGCAGCACTGAAATAAAAAAAAAGCACTGCATGTAATTATGTGTTGAATCTGAGAGATAACCTTCATACCATCTCATTCAATCTCTGTTTGAATATGGGATATTTGTATTAAATGCTGCTGGTATCGTTCTCTCTCCCTCTCTCTCTCTCACACACACACAAACACAGCAAGGCTTTACCCAGAAAATGTCATCTCACACGGTCAACATCTGATTTCCTTCATGTGCTTGATCAGAATGTTTAACAGCAGCCACAGGGTCAGACAACACTTAAAAGCAGTTCTATCTCTGTTACAAAACATCCAGTCCTTACATGCTTGTAGACCTAAAGGGCAGCTTTAAAACATCTGTAACTAAAGAAAATACTCATAGTGACCCAATTTTAAGCAGACAAAAAAATTCCCTAAACCCATCAAGTGTAGAAACTGGTTTATATGCTGTAGTTTACAGGTATTAAAAAAAGGGGGGTTGTACTTTAGAAGACAGACCACTTCAGTGAATCAGCTTTTCTCCAGTTTATTTTGCAAGGTCCTTTGTTTATCCATGACAGTTCTCCAAAGCTACTTACAACAGTGGGTGGTGGTCAGTGTTGGGGATTGTAGTCTTACAGTTTGAGCCACTCAACAGTGGAACTACATGTGCAAACAAACTATATTTTTTATTATTTTTTTGGGACACTGCACTGACACCCATTCATTTGAACAGCCTAATAAAAGCATTATATCTGACCTCAACCATAACTACATAACGCCTAACCATAACCTAATCACAATTTAGATCTTAGCTCTAAACCAGTTCCTTAGAAATGAGGTTCTGCCTCATTAGGATCATTTCTGGTCTTCATGAGGACCACCACTGGACTGGCCACCAGGTTGCCCGGTGGGCCGATGGCGATTTTGGGCCGGGCCTTTTTTTTTTTTTTTTAACTAATGGTACTGGTAGATCGGCCCATTGGGCATAATTGATTCTGGGCTGGACCAATTACAGCCGAGGGCCAATGCCTCCTCCCTCTTGGGCCTCGGCTGTCGATCAGTCTATCATACAGATCAAAAACATGGACAAAAAGCAAAAAGCTCTTCAGGCAGATGCTGCGAAGTGTGTTAAAATAACACATATGCTTGCTGTTATGGCGGAGCTTCAACTTCCGCCGCAGGTAACAATGGTGGAGGTGGCCGTCAGGTGGATGAGGGGAAGGGGAGGCAGGAGGAGAGAGGAGTGGAGGGGAATCCGAACCCTATCCTATTTTCAGGATCCCATCATACATTGTTCATTATTTGTTCAGGAGGTTCCTCTAAGTACTATATAGAGTATATGACACAACTATTTTCCCACGTTTCTAGATACCAGTACTGTAATCATATAAGTCCATCAAGTGTTTTTCTTTCTCACCTTTCTTTCTCTGTCTCCTTTCACTTTTTAAAGGTTGCCATGTTTGAGGAAATATTCTGTGTTGCTGTGCTGTTTATTCATGTGATGAATAAATAGTCTATGAAAATATCACTAAATCCATAATTTATTCATTTTAATATTCATCAACAAACTAGACCAAGCAGCCTTCTGGTTTCCTCTAAGTACTGTATAGAATGGCAGGATGGTGTAGGTTTAAGTTTATTAGACAAGTACACATACACCAACAAGGCAGTGTACAAGCATTGTCACAAGAAAGTTTGTTTTCATTCATAGGCTTCATTGTCTTTCCATCAATACCTGGTGGGCCGGTCTTGGTTCAAAATGCCTGGGACGATTTTTTTATCCCAGTCCAGCCCTGATGAGGACTACTGGCCCTGGCAAGTTTCGTGTAGTAATGCGATCCCTAGCCCCTTACCCTAACCTTAACTATCACAACTAAATGCATAATTTTAACTCTTACTCACACCCTAACCCTAAAACCAGGTCTTAATCATCAAAAATCCGGTTAAAGTTTTGAGGACCAGCTAAAATGTCCTCATAAATATAGGTTTGCTTGACAATTGGTCCACACAGCCTATTGAAGACATACACACGCACTATGAAGAAAAATGCCACTCCTCCCACTTACGTGGATTTATTTCATCCCCACAGAACTGAAAAGAATCATGATGTGAGTTGCTGATGGAAAGAAGAGTGTGTTATTATTCAAACCCAACTGAAAATTAGGATTATTGGCAAAAATGTACAAAGCAAATTCTCAACACAAGTAATATTACAAGTGGTTTCTACAAAGACAACACAAAATGACACCTTTTTTGACTTCTGGCAGCCTTCCTGAGGAATCTTAGCCTCATGGACAAAGGCCTCCACTTCACTAATATTCTTGTGTTTGTGTGCTGCAACTGCCTTTTTCAAATCCCACCAGTCATTGTCAAAGGGGTTCAAGTCAGGAGACCGTGATGGTCACTCTAGTGTCTTCCAGGACTTCTTCTGAAGCCAAGTCTTGGTGGACTTGCTTGGGATCATTCTTCCATTGGAAGGTCCAATGATGCCCAAGCTTCAGCTTCCTCACAGACAGCATGATATTTTCTCCCAGGACTTCCTGACACTTGATTGAATCCATATTGTCCTCCACACACTGTAGGTTTCCAGTGCCAGAAGAAGCAAAAAGGCCCATGACATCACTGAGCTGCTGCCATGCTTCACTGTAGGCAGGGTGTTTTTTTGTTTTTTTTTTAGTATGCTTCATTCTTCCTCATCCAGACATACCACTAATCCAAAGGCCCAAAAGATTCTACTTTTGTTTCCTCTTTGGATTATTTATATAGTTTTGAGCAAATTGGAGCCAATTTTTCTTGTCCTTTTGGGTCAGTAGTGGTGTACGTCTTGGGGTTCAGGCATAGAGCCCTTCAGAGTTTAAGATACACCTTACTGTGGAAATTGAAACCTCACTGCCTGCTGCCACCAAGTCCTGGTGCAGGTCTTTCACAGTCAGTCAAGAGCTTTTGACCACCTGCCTCCTCAGGACTCTGGTAACAGGCGTCGATAGCTTCCTCTTTCTGCCGTGTCCAGGTAGAGTAGCCACCGTTCCTTCAACTTTAAACGTGTGAACTATGCTTCTAACTGTATCCTTAGATCCATCCAGTGCCTTAGCTATCTTTTTGTATCCTTTTGCTTGTTTGTGCAAGGCAATGATCTCTTCTCTGAACTTTGTGGACAATTCTCTTCACTTAGCCACAATTCAGGTATTTGAGGTGATCTATTTCAAGCACACCTGATGCAACTAATGAGGCCCTTGAGGCAACATGTATTTGCAAACGTGTGCTCTTATGAGGCATTCTGTTCTGGGATTTGAATAATTTGAAACTTCAGTGGCCATTGAAAGTAGGATTTAATGTTGAAAAATGTTAAAAATCCTTATAATATTAGTTTTATTTAACTATGTACACTGTTCTTGTTTTATTTATTTATGGCAAACACCTAAAAATAATTTTGATTGCAACTGTATGTCTGTAGTCTTACTGTTCAGAACCTCTAACTGGAAAAGAATGCATATTTGGACACATTTAGAGACACATTTTGAAATTGTACTTTTTACTTTTG
Source organism: Brachirus orientalis (assembly GCA_016785285.1). Lineage (NCBI taxonomy): Eukaryota > Metazoa > Chordata > Actinopteri > Pleuronectiformes > Soleidae > Brachirus > Brachirus orientalis. The sequence goes on from JAFBJR010000150.1 coordinate 4,610,475, forward strand.
TTGCACAATCTGAAAACATTTTACTTGTGTGCTTGCTTCCATTTTGCAGTCTTTTACTTTGCCATGACTATCACATCGCCACATGCAGTCTGGCAGAAAAATGTTTGCGCTCATTAAAAAAAAAAGTTCAGTCTATGATGAACACATGAATGCACCTGTGTCACCTGCATTATTTTGACAATTATTTGAAGCTGATTTTAATTTAGTATAGATTTTCAACAGGTACGTTTGCACAGCAGCCATTTAGATAGGTCACAGTTTGAAAATCGCAAGTGTTAATAATCAAATGAATGATGGCTGTGTTCCATTTAGCTTCCTCGGTTGAAGGGTGCATGCCTTGACACTGTCGCACTGTCCCGACTAACATGATAAACCATGTCACAGTGGCTGCTCTGCAAAGGGACCATAATCTTCTCATCATTGCATGTACTGCATGGTAATTATGGAGGCAATGAAAAAAAAATGTCCTAAGGAAATGTGAAAGACAAAGAAATAAGTCAAATTAAAGGACTAATCCTTTGTGGGGAAAAAAGGTGGTGCAGTAATTAAATTAACCTCACTGGACCTGGTGACCGACCACTTCCTCAAGTTTAGATTGAGTGAGTGATTTGATTTCCAATATCACCTTTTTATTACTGACATTCACCGGTAAAGTAAGAACAATGAAAATCAATGCATGGGACAACATGGCTGCAACAAGAGAGAAGTCATGTAATGGGAACTACAGGCGGGAGGAGAACAAAGCACTCACATGTCCTTGTCCCTTCTATGAACACAAATTAATATGCAGAGGCAAATTCAATCTCCCTCACTATATGTCTCCATCTCCTTTAACTCTCTGTTGCACAACACACACATTCATTCCTATCCACTGACTAATGTCTGCTTTGAGGGCTGCTCCTCTTCCTCTCCATCATTAAATCTCATCTGATGTCTGATGCTCGCTGACTGATGAATCCCAGCATGTCACAAACTCCACAGATGCATCAGATTAGCAGTGACGTGAATACTAAACGTACACTTCCAAGCCTGTGAATGACATTTTACTGAGGCTAATGAAGGAAATATCTCAGTGGCATGGGCAGCAGGATGACTTATTTCCCACCTTTGATCTCCCTGTGTAGGCCGACAGCGCTGAAGATGATAATCATTTTGGATACATGTTGAGTTCTCTTTGAAGCTCAGGCACAACACTGTACACCCCCACCCTCCAAAAAAAGTCTTTGCCTTTTAAGTGTGGCCAGTTATTTTATCCAAAAAAAAAAAGTGTGATCAAACGGTATCTGTGGTTAAAAAGAGAGAAAAAAAGATGTCTAAATTATTAATCTATGAATGTGCCTAAAAAAACACATCCATTCTCTGAAGCATTTGAATTGTGCACCCGCAGGTGACTGAGGCTGCTTGCAAATATGTGGGACTGTGGATATAAAGCAGAGATTCTGAGAAGTCTTGCACAGACATAACAGGTTCAAACACATTAACAGTCTGAGTCTCACTTGCATTTTTGCGTTTACCCTGCTTGTATTGTCGCACTGACACCTGGTATGATTTGCTGAAAAAGGACTATAGCGTTTGTATCCACCTTTCTACCAAAACGTCAGTCATATGGTGCAAGTTCAAGGCCGTACTCACATTTAATTCACTTCTGAAATGTTTTGTGGATGCTTTTTTGTGTATTTGGTAATAACTTGTGGAGCGGATAGGTTTATTCAGCAGTGTGTGAACTCATGACGACAGTGGTTTGAATCTAATGGACATTTGGTTATATTTAAAATATACACACTTAAGCTTTTAAAACTGTGGTTTAGAGTTTTAAAGCAAGAGTCTGTAATTTTGTTTTCTTGTCACATTTTACAAAAAAAAAATATGACCCAAACACAAATTGAAAACAAAAATCAACAAAGAGTCCAAAAGGAGGAATATGAAAGAGGAAAAGAAAAAAAACCAAATACCTAAAACAATGGGAGCAGAAACATGGGGAACAAGAACAGGAACACGAGCACATGCCAGCAACAAAACTGCAGGATGGAAATGAACTGAACACATGAACCAACAAAGACACTACGGAGGCAGATTTAATCTAACACAGGTGGAACACATTAAGGTGGGGCAGACAATCAAAAGGGAGGACAGGACAGGAAGTAAAACTTAACAATGTACACAAAAAGAGAAACAAAAATTTAAAAAAAAAACAGTCCAAATAGAATAGTCCTACTAAAATCGCCAGAGAACCCAGGGATCATGACGTTTCTGAAAGGTTTTTTTATTTATTGAAAATCCTCAAGATTCAAATAGCCATTAAGAAACAGTTTGAAACAAAATTCTGCAGACTTTGAAATACTGTCTGCCACCAGTCTACTCGGGTTTTCACAATAAGCCACAGAAGCATATGCCACTAAAAGATAGTCAGTTAGTGAGCAAGTCACAGAGAATCAGCAGACAAGGTGCAGCAGTAGATGACTTTGATGAACGTGCCAACAGGATGTGGGATGTACTGATTGTAGTTTTGCCCACTAGCTTTAAAGGTCGTCAAATGAATTACCATGATTATAACCATGATTAGAGCCATGGCCATGCTGTAATAAACCTGAATAATCCTGAAAGCAAAGCAGGAGCAATGCAGTTAAGTTGTCTTCTCCTCAACTTCTCTACAGGGGCTGGAACCAGAGAGAGAGAGAGAGAGCGAGAACTTGACTGATCTCATTTACCTCAGAGGAGAAACAGGAATAGAGATAGAATTTGAGATAGTGTGGGAGGAAGACTGAGAGATGAGACAGAAGGAGATGGTGGGTATTAAAAATAGATGCCCCTGCTCGTTTCCCCTCCCCTTCTTGTCTCTCCACGAATCATTTCAGATCCAGTTCAGTACAATATACTCTCACTTGACAAACTCTACACACCTATTTGTACAGAATTCATCTGCCACCCACGGTTTTGAAATGTCACCGGTGGATTTAATCTGGAAAAATGACGGATTATGAAGGAGGAAGGCTTTTGCATGAGCTGCAAAGTGGGTTTGAGGTTAAAGCTGCAATCACGTTTTGTCATTTTATTGTTGTTGATGTTATTATTCTGCTTCTGTTTGATCAGTATTAACCAAAAAAAATGAACAAAAAAAAAAAAACTTGAATGCTGAAAATAGGCTCTGTCTAGCAAAACTATTAGACCTGACTAAGAGGGTGCTTGTGCATGAGTGGGCAGGGCCAAGGAGGTTTATCCAGTCGACAACCAACAACTGCTGAACAACCAAGGTTTTCTGAGCAGTAGAATTGACTTCTGAAACTTTATGTAGGCACGTCTTACTCCAACCTGTTACTCCAAGCCGTCTTTGCTTCTAATACGATAATCTGTGTGCAGATCTAAACACAGTTATACTGAGAAACACAGAGAGTCGTGTGGCGATAATATGCTTAATTAGCATTGTGTGGACTTATTTAACAGTGGTTTGAATGCAACAGATGTTTATTTATATTCAAAATGTATGCACTATAGCTTTAACGTAGTACATTTTGTTGAATACTTCTATGAAAATCTATGTATTATGACATGATTATGACATGATATAAAACTGAGATCATTTCTAATTTAGAAAGGGTGAGACACCACTATGCTGTAGGCTTTTCAATCTGTTTGATAAGAAAAGTTTTACAGAGAGAGAGAGAGAGAATGAGAGAAGATGGTTATGCAAAGACAAAAATCTGATGTCAAAGTCAATAAAAGAGTCGGAAAGGACAGGGAGCCATAGACATGGAGAAGCAGGAGAAAGAGAGGACAGTTCAAAGCAGTTTTTCACGCTTTTGCAGCTCTTGATTCAGAGCTGCGGGTGGCCATGCGATGTGAGCAGCTTCATCCCCAGTCATAGCTCTCCGGCTTTGGTGTCGTTTGCAGAGATTCACTGTTCCCCCTGGGCTGTGCTCTTGTTAGCCAGGCAGACAGCACAACCAGACCATGCAGAGGAGAGAGACAGAGAAAGTTGTCTTCCATCTCTTGTCCATTTCTTCCACTTTTTTCCCAATAGTTTCCCTTTGTATTTCCCCTTTCTTTCTCTCCTGCCGTCTCTTGAAAAAGATTCCTACTTTGAAATCGATGTTTTCTTTCGTCTGTGCTTTCTTATCAGGAGAATATCTCAGCTCACCAGAGGTAAAAACAAAAAACTTTCATACAGCCAGACAGTTTGCAGCACAGCGGAGGTGCGTTTGTTATGAAACTTTTAGGTGTACGAGGTACTGATTAAAGCTAGGTTTGCTTCTCTGCTTCACTGATCCCCCCTTGCTTCATCTTCTTCTTCTTTTTTTTTTTTTTTTGCTCTTACTAACCTTTTATTCTGCTCCTCCTTTTTTTCCCCTTTTGATGCCACACCATACACTAAGCTTTGAAATGGGAGTTTTGTGGGGTTTTTTTGTTCTTCAAAAAGAGCAATTGGGGGCAGCCAACAAAAGGGGGCCTCTAATAAGCTGCCGGCGTATCACAGCAGAGGGTGAGTCCCGTGTTGCCTTGGCAGGATGATTAAAAGTTACCTGCGCCAAATGATTACTGCTGCTCTGCCCCGGGTTCAGCCGTACTGAATGCAAGGCGGCCTTTTACTTAGCCAGCACTGTTTAATTAAAACACAGGCAAATGAGATTTTGCCACAATAAGGGACAATAATGGGTCAGCTAACTGATAGGGAGTGCTTTATCGGTTCTCATTAACCACTCCCTTGATAACATTCATGAAATGGAGGAGTCTATCACCCTGTCTCATTTGGGAGGGAATAAAGGAAGGAGCGGCGGAAGGAAAAGGGATTGCAGGAAGGAGGAGGCAGTGTGTTGGAATTAATACAATTAGAAAATGCTAACACTTAAAGACTTATTATTCCTCGAGGCAAACATCATGGGATGCGGCACAATGGTTTTGTAGAGAACACATCACCAAAACTCTAATTGCTGTCATACATTTCGCTGGATTCCCAGTCTGGTGACACGGGAACTAATTCTACCAGAGTTGAGATTTTATTTTCCATTTGTACACACACTGTTACAGTGTGCAGGTGCCTCGGAAGTTTTGTGGAATTTTGGTCTCAAGTCAGCAGAATAAAAGAGTGGTAACACACAAGAAATAATAAGGAGATCCATAAAAGCAGAAGAACCGGATTAAAATTGATACCAGTACCTCACCTGAGATATCAATGAGCTTCTGGACAAATGATAACCTTATGTTCATTCTAACTTTACTTTAGAACCCTTGAGAGTATGACAAAGCCAGTGTAGTTCGATAGCAATTTTTTAGCAATACTGAGGCTCCTGAAATCCAACAATAACGCAAAAGAGCCTGCCCTCTGGTGGTGAGGTAAGAAGCTGACCCTTCCTCAAAGCTCTCCACATAAACCTCAGCTTTCAGGCATCCTCAGCACCAAACTCTGGAGTACCAATAGCAGTTTCAACAAGTATCTGTATCAATAAACATATACTCAAAATAAACTTATTGATTAGATCTCAGCCATACTTATCCCTAGGGTTGCCACGACTTTTGAGTGAAACCACCACAATCAAGGATTGCACAGTATTGTTAAAGGAGGAAGATACACGAGACGGAGCAGTGAACAGGGCCTTCTACTACAGTAAATCTAATCTTAAAAATAAGGTGTACAAACCAGACCCAGCTCCAATTACAGTAGGTGGCTGAAAATTTGGTACGATAGAACCCAGATTGACTGGCTGCCCACTTGTCACCTCTCAATCTGATCCATCAACTACACAATCAAGGTGAACATGAATGAAACAAGGAGGCATCAACCTGAATTTTCTCTCCTAGTACTGATCTCACAGTCTACAATCTTTTAAAATTATGTCCATATTAAATGATTCCAAGCCTGACATTTAACATCTAGTCAGTGCCAATACAGGAAGCACAGTCTGCCATACCATACATGTCGTGAGGCAGGGACAGTGGACAGTGGCTACAAAGGATACCAAAGCAAATTTGGTCTACGGAGTTCAATATTTCAGTGTTTAATACTTAAATGTAGCATATGTATCCTCATAGAGGAATATTTTGGAGCAAGAATCACAGAGGAGGAATCCTGCCTCTGAGAGGCCTTATGTGTTTTTAAATCTGTCTCTCGAGAGACTGTCAAGATTTTCGTATAATCCACAATACACATACTTTAAATTAAGCAAAAGAAAAAAATCTGAAATCCTTGGGGTTTCAACAGCCAAAGCTGAAGAACACATTAGCCGCCCTGTGAAACTGCACTTGGCGACAGGCCTTCGAACGGCTCTTATTCACCAGTTCATTTGATACTCATGAAGGGTCAATTACGATTCTGATCCTGGATGAACACTTTGAACAAGGACAAATAACTGTTGCAGCTGCATATTTCCAACTTAGAAAAGATGTGTACAGTTGTCCCGCAAAGGTCAATGGTAACAATGTGGTTGTGTAAAATGAGTGGAGGAGGTGGCCTTGCACTGAAAACCCTGCACTACAAAAAATACAATCCGTTTAATGCAAGTGATTTCATCCCGCATAATGCTGAACCCTGTAAGTGTTTCATTTTCTCATCTATCAATAATATAATGAAAAGGATCTCACAAAGAAAATCATACCATATTTCAGAATTACATGTCACCATAGAAACTCCAGTGTTAATGCCAGTCTGAGCATATGCAGAAGTTTTTATTAAAGCACTTTGTAAAGGTCAAGTATGTAACATTTAGGAGGGTTTGTTAGCAGTTACCTGTTTGTTTTGCACGGCTGTGTACACTATTATTACCAGTGTTTCCCAAACTTTCCATGTGAGGAGCCACTTTTTTAAAAAAAAAAAACTAACTATCACGATCCAATTCCCAATAAAAATTTGCATGGATTTCTGGATGACTTGCCTCCAAATGCCTCTTCAGGTTCGTTGTGTTTATTCATTTGCATTTGGCTCTGCATAATTTACAAAAGGGTTTCGTCTTCCACAACATCATACATCGTGTATATATTTGACCATATTTCGTCTCTTTCTTCCAAATGCCATCATTTTGTGCCACTTGCGTCATGTGTCCTCCTCTGTGTTGACATCTGCGTAGATCAAGCTAACCTCCATACCTCGCAAAGAAATTAGCCCTTTTGGATCTGTTCTTCTTATTCTTCTCTTCCCAGTTTATCCTGCTCTAACATTTTCATCTACTTTTTATTCATTAATAACATCATAGTTTTTGTCATAGTTTTTATTTACTAAACGTCTCATTTTCAACGCTGAAAAGGGGTCGCTGAAGAACATTTTTCGTCATAGTTTTTGTCATTGGAATTAACACTGTACTGTACTTTTTGATTTGGTTAATAAATCGTTACTGGAAATTAATCAAAACTATTTTATTCTTGTTATTTAACCCAACAATTGGAATACTCCTAGTGCCGGTCCCAAGCCTGGACAAATGGAGAGGTTGTGTCAGGAAGGGTATTTGGCGTAAAACATTTGCTAAATCAAATATGTGAATCCCTGAAAACAATACTGCAAAACCGGATCAGTCAGTGCCCGGGTTAACAGAGACTGCCATCGGTGCTTTTAACTATCAGGGTGCTAATGGTGCTACTGGCTGGAGACAAAAGAAGAGTGGACTCACTGCATAAGACTGACACTCATACATTTGACAGGCTGTTGGTGTTTGTGTGACATACTGTAAAATAAAACTCTTTCTTGCAACATGACATATGCACTCATACTGGCAGCATGTTCCTTTCATCTAGCGCTTTATAAAGGTTCTATGTAAATGGTCTACCAGGTTAAAAAACACAAAGTGTGCAGCACAGAGCTCTCTCTCCCTCTCTCAAAATTCTACTTTCTGCAAAGGCCACCATAGCTCCCTGATGTGTTTCAGGAAGGAGGAGTGAGTGGAACAATCAGCTGTCTCGCCATTAGATTTCATTCATTCTTTACATCCATAAAAGGTGTCTCCTGTGGAAAGTTACCTTATATTTTCTAATTTTACCTCCTCTTTTCTTCCACTGGTGGGAGCAGGCCAACCAGCTAGGCTCTCGTCACTGTCCAGTGGCGAGTAACTGTGGCGTATTATCACTTCTTGTCTCGTAAACACAATAAGGATCTGGCTCTCGGCAGGAAAAATGCACAGACAGCCCCTTCAAGGCCAAAGCAATTGTTTGCAAATAAAATGAATTGTAAGGGAAAAAAAAAAGTAGTTGAAAGCCTTCTCCTCCATTTCCTTTGCTTGTAAAATGAGACATGCTAATGTTTTGTGTATTCTAACATGAGACAAAGACTTGAGTGTATGGGAGCAACACTGCATTATTGTCCTCTGGTGAGCTGCAGCATTTGAGAGCTAATTGTTTGTGTGTACCCTCTTTCAAACTCACCACCCTCTGTCTGTTATTATCAGAATCATTAGGCCTCGGGTGGGAACTGTGCGCCTGCTTCTGGCACTGAACTGTGCTAAAGTCTAGCTGCCTGCTTGAAAGTCACCAAAGTGATTTTCAAATTAAAGAAAAAAAAAAAAAACTTATGTGGAGGTTTAAGAAGATAATGGATTGTGCTGTCTCCGTGGAAAATCCACTGTTTATGTTATTCAAATATGACTATCTCCGTTAACAATTGTCTGCTCCTTAGCTCGTTGTATATGAAAGAATTCATTATTGTTGTTTTACCAAATATAGTGAATGTTTCTGATAAAAAAAAAGCCTCATGTGAATGGTTTGTATTTTTCATAATTCAAAATTCTAACTGCCACTTGCTTTAACATTTGGAACACCGGAATAGTGACATCTACAAGAGAAACTCTTTTTTGTAAAGGGTTTGCTTCTAAATCTTGATCTTTTTCTGTTTTCTTAGCCTATATAAAACCTGTCAGGGGAAAAATCAGTGCAGTCTAATTAAAGACAAAGATATTCACCATATTTTGCGTGTGGTCAGCAAAGCTAAGGTATACCTACAGTATATACTCAAAAATATAAAGGCTTTTGTCTTTGCTCCCATTTCCCATGATTTGAAATAAATGAAAATCAACCAACAGACATTTTCCTGCAGTTTTCCTGCAGGCAAACAAAAGGCTTATTTCTCACATCTGTATTACTGAGCACTACACCTTTACGAACAACAATCAATTAGCAGGTGAGACATAACTGTCATGCCCCATGTCTGGCTTGAGTTGCCTCTCCTCCCTTTTTTGGGTTAGTTTCCTGTTTTATTTTGTAGTTCTTTGTGTTTCCTGGGGAAGTTGTTCTGCTTTGTGTTTCAGGAGGTTGGCTGGCAGGTGAGGCGGGGACGCTAATCATCTCAGCTGTTTCTGATCGTCTAATTAGTCCCCTCCTATTTAAACCCTGGTTTCCTGCTCCCTGGTGTCAGTGTGTCTCATTCAGACACTGGTAACCTGCGTCATGTCACTCGTCGTTTGTAGCGCTGGATTAGTTGTTTTACTTACTCAGTTTTTGATCCATTTTCTAACTTCGTCTAACTTAGTTCCTGGTTTTTCCTGAGCCCTGCCTCGCCAGCCTCAGTGCCCTTAGTTGATTCACCTTTGGTTTGATTTTGCCCCAGCGCTCTTAGTTTGTTATTCAGTCTTATTTTTGATTTTTGTATAATAAACCTTGTTACCCCGTTTTACTTCCGCCTCTGCTCTTTGGTCCTTTTTCCTCATTTGATGCTTGCTCAAATCATTACAATGACATGTTGATTAAAGAGCATAAGTACTTAGAGGTCATTTTTAAATGGCACACATGTCCATGGTTCAATGATATAATAATAACAACACTTCTTGAATGGAGCTGCTCACATCCATGTCCCTGTGACATCTTGTCATGGGTCCAACACATGTGCCATATTCCATGTGTATAGGTGAAACCAAACCGCTGTGGGTTTAAAATGTTCAAGGGGGCACTGTTGTGCTGTTTTGAGCATTAGAGCATCCATTGGCCGTCAGGAAAAATTTCAAGTTTTTATGTGAATATCCGACTTTGCACACTTGCCACGGTAACAAAGTTGTCTGATATGTCATGATATACGTCAACACCGATAATCTACGAGTTCTTGTTATTTCAGTGTTTTCAGTGTTTCAAATAATCTTAAATGGTGATGGCTAGTGCTCTGGTTAATGTCATAATATGCTATTCCTTATTCTATAGCGGTAGTCCAGAAAATGTTGTAGTTTCCTCTGTTTGATACTTTACTAGCTTGTTGTTAAGCGTCTGATACAGTCGTGCATATAAGTATTAAAATATAATATAATATTAGGTGGTAAATGTTGGTGTTCCGTTTAGCTTGAAAAAAGAGAGGTTGTTCTGGGAAACAAGCCATTTCAGTAAATCCATCTGGCGTGAAATCCTGGTTATTATTATGAAAACCCCATTCACACACACTTGTAGCAGGTTTTATTGTCACAACTTCCCTTTAATACCAATTCGTGTGTTTCACCAGATCCCGTGTGCCAGTAAATGTCACAACAGCAACAGATTTGTCATGTAGTAAGTTTAAAAAAAAAAAAAAAAAAAAAACATATGTCGCATGAGAGTAAATAAGCCTCAACAAGTTGGCAACTACCACCAGAGCCAAGTGCATTCACAGTACTTAGAATTTAATTATCTCTACCTCTGAATGTAACTCACTGCCAAGACTTATACAGCACTTGTCAGGTGAAAACCATGAATCACCTAAAAGTCGGCATCTAGGGAGCTGTTCCCAGCTTGATGACAATCTGCCTGACACATTTTAATGGATTTTGAAAGGGCTATTTGAGCTTGAGAGGTTATATTTATTGTAACTCACCGAAGAGCAGAATGCCCTTAAACTTATCTGAGAACAAGGCCGTTGCTAAACTGCAAGACTTTTACTGAAACATGGATTATTCACACATACAGTACTTCCACACGAGTTCCACCCACACAGTCACAAGAACAAAAGCCACTGACACACACACACAATTTGCCAGCTGGATGAGTTACATCAGAAGTTTTATGGTGGCTTCACAAAAGTTGTGCCATAACTTCTGTGTTACAGTGTCAGCACATTTCTTTATAGCAGAAGACGGCAGGACAGCCAGAAGGCCGTCAGCTGCTTCATTAAGGATCGCAGCATATCCAATTACAGAGTTACGAGTGTTTGCTTAAGAGACAGAGAGCTTTAGAGGAAGAGAGGGTCATAAAATAAGGAAAAGGGAGTGACGGTCAGAGAATAACTAAAAGCAGGGGATGAAGAGAGTGAAGTGAAGAGGGTAGGGGGAAAAAAAGAGTAAACTGTAAGAAGACAAGGATGGAGTTTGACAATTAAGTTTGGGAATACATAACCAAATACTTTGTTATCTTAGAGTTTCTAAAATTATGACAGCACTCCAGTTTACAGCATTCTTCATCCCACCCAAAAGCATTTCAGTGATAAAAAGTAAAGCCAGTAATAAACAGTAAGCACTCTCAGCTGGAGAATTTAGCTGCTTTGACTGAATGAAAGCAGAAAAATGCTTTGAATGATACACTTGATACTTGAGGGAGTGATCATTTCTTTTTGGGTGACTGTAATTCTCAGTTTTGTGTCAGGTTTTTGAACATGCCATAGCACAGGTACACCATCTCCTCACAAATTATGGCCTTCCCCAGATGTTTCGTTTTACTCCCAGTCTGAACACAATATCTTCGTTTAAAAACTCAAGTAAGTCTTATATGTCTGTGGCAACTGGTCGTCACATCATACAAAAGAGCTCCCGAACTTCCATTTTGAAGCCTTCAGAGTAGTGATTTGGCCCGCGCTACCTTAATGTATTTATTGCAGTGTTTATTGTCTATTTTCCATTAAAGGGGAACATAATTTATAAAAAAAAAATGGCATCATGTTCTATTGAAAAAGACCTAAAACTAGTGAGTGTGACCATTAACTCAAGAATATGTCAAATGATGTTGTAAATCAAGTAAGAAGGAGGCTCATTTTCCAATCGACTTCTATTCGCATGGTACCTGGCGAATGCGGGACTGCATCAAGGATGTAGTCACCTCCCACTTCCAAGAAGTGTGACCATCGGACATACATGAAAATGTCTCTGTACATAATTGGATAGACCTACAGCCATTTAGACCAATGATCCAGATGTTGTATGCAGAGTGAAACCAAATCCGTGGCAGATACAGCTGGGTTCACACACCCTCACCCACCCCTGGCGACCTGTCCAGGATCTACCCTGCCTTTCATCCTATGTTAGCAGGGTTTTGCTCCAGCCCACTGCAATCCTCAGGATTAAGTGGTAGATAATGTGAAGGATTAAGTGGTAGATAATGGATGGAGTTGCCCCCTGGTGGCGATGCAATATCACTTCAGCCTCTCCATCCTTGGGAAAACCAGCAGACTAAATCTACTTCTCATATACTGTTTATTCTCTGACAGAAGCTCCTCTGTTGTAAGGAGTTAGTGTGTTGTTGTGTTAGTGTCATGTCAGCTATTCCTCTGCCGAGTGTCTGTTTTACATCCTCTCTTCCTCGTCTGTTGTTGATTTTCATTTACAAGACTCTATCAGTGCCTTTTGCCCCGCAGTTACCTCAGTGTTCATGCTCCCAGACGTCCAAACGTTCATCCTGGTCTCTGACTCTCTTGGTTTTTATTTACCAACCTCATTCCTATACTTGTTTGCTAAATTGTCTTTGTACTTGTGGTGTCTTCATCTCAGAGCCAAGTGGCTAATGCCCGATGACAAATTAACCTCTGAGGGCATCAGCCAATATTTTGGGGCTTCCGATGTAGACAGCAGAATTGCATTCCAAGACTCTGTCTTCTGTTCACCGTGCAAGATTTACAGTCTGACGAGCAAATGGGATGAGAAAATGCAGTTGGAGTTGAAAGACGACATCTGCTATTGGATTTTTTGGACATTTTGGCTACTTTCTATTAAGAGCGATCAGCATATGAATGCAGCTCAATTAAAAATCCAATATCTGATCCATTTCAGTCACTGTGTTACCCCTTTGCTTTTTACATGAGGCACTAGGGGAAAAAAAGCAAATCTATTGGGGAAAAAATGTAGTAAGTATTGCTGCCTTTCACACCAGACCTTTATGCTTTATGTAGCCACCATATTATAACTTTAGGATCCTCACTTCATCCATATCACTGCTGAGGAGGACATGCTCCCCAACCACAGACTGCAGCACCAGCCTTAATCACATCTACTGTTGAGCTTGAAAGACTGATCGCTTCAACTGATTAATCACTTCTGATAGGACTTTTACAATTCTATACCCATTGTACGAGGCTCCACAGCAAACCTACTGCACAAATTATGGGTCAGTGGCTTTATTTGATATTTTATATCATTCCAAAAGTTAGGACGGTGTGTAAAATGTGAATAAAAACAGACTGCAATGATTTGCACACCTCATGAACCCCAAAACCCTAAAAAATATATTCCCAGTAGAATATAAATAACATATTAGATGTTGAAACAGAGGCAACAAAATGCTGGAATAAATGGCACAAATCAGCAACTGGGGGGAGCATGAACTACTTAGGTTGAAAGGCAACAGGTCAGTAACATGAATGGGTAAAAAAGAAGCACTTCAGAGAGACAGAGCCTCTCAGATGTAAAGAATTTCAGAAATTGCAAAGACTTCGAAGATCCCACCATCTACAGTGTATATCAAAAGACTCAGATAATCAGGATGCTCATGATCTTCAGGCCCTAATGCAGCACTGCATTACAAACAGACACGATTCTCTACTGGAAATCACTGCATGGGCTCAGGAACACTTCCAGAAATCACTGTCTGTGAACACAGTTCACTGTGCAATCTACAAATGTAAGTGAAAGCTGTATCATGCAAAAGGTGAAGCCATATGTGAACATGATCTAGAAATGTTGCCATTTTCTCTGGACCAAAGTTCCTTTAAAATGGTCTGAGGTAAAATGAAAAACTGTTCTGTGGTCAGACGAATCAAAATTTGAAAGTATTTTTGGAAACCATGGACGCTGTGTCCTGTGGACTAAAGAGGAGAGGGACCATCCAGCGTGTTATCAGTGGACGGTTCAAAAGCCTGCATCTCTAAACATATGCTCCCAACTAGACTCTTTCGAAGAAGGCCTTGAATATTTCAGCAAGACAATGCTAAACCACATACTGCATCCATCACAACAGCATGACTTTTTAGGAGAAGAGTCCGGGTGCTGAAATTGGTCTGCCTGATGTCCAGACCTTTTACCAATAGACAACATTATGCAAATCAGATTTTTGGAGATGTGTTGCTAGCATCAAATTCAAAATGAGCTAATATTTTTCATACAATGGTAAAATGTCTCAGTTTCAACATCTGATATGTTGTTTGTTTGGGAATAAAAATATGAGTTTATGAGGTTTGCAAATCACTGCATTCTTTTTATATACATTTTGCAGTGTCCCAACTTTTTTGAAACTGGGTTTGCATAGATAGATAGATAGATAGATAGATAGATAGATAGATAGATAGATAGATAGATAGATAGATAGACATTGTTCAGTTCTGTTTTTTATAATATTGTGATGAATATTGTTCTTACCAATTTTCTTGGAATACTACTGACATTATTTTTTAACTATAAGTATTATTTTTTGAATCAGCCTTGAAAACCTACTATCAGTCAACCTCTGATCTACTGTAAATAAAATTGCAAACTGTACAGTCCTGATGTACCGAAACAAGTTATCTCCAGATAATACACTCTTGAGATAGCTCATCATACATACTGATTCCTGAAATACAGTTTGAAGCAATCATCCGTTCATCATCCATTCACCCAATCATCATCCATTTGTGTCATCTTTATTGAACACATACCATCTAAATCTTCATTTGCACACATTTCTTTAAGAGCTTGCAATATAATCTGTTGTATTTTTTTTTAAAGCAATTTCCTGTATATTCTGAGTGTTGTTTCACGGCAGAATCCACAGGTTAATACGGCAACTGGATCTGGTGCCCAGTATCAATACACAGACAGGGCATTTCCAGTCCAGCTTGGCAGAGAGCCTGGTGCTGGCAGAGGGCCGTACCTGGCCAGCACAGCAGTGCAACATGGTCCAAATACCCACAGAGCCCCGAGCAGCTCACCCTCACATTAGCAGCCAGCTGATTAGCATAGATGCTTTGATATGAAGAAGCAACACACTGATGTCCAGCCATTCTATTCTCTCTCTGACTTTTTTTTTTTTTAACTCATTCCAAATTTTTAATTTGGCACAACAGAGGAGGATTGTGAGAGTATCATTGTCAGAAAATTGAGTGAGGTGTTGTTTATTGTGGCCTCTGATTATTATTATTATTATTATTATTTTGGATGGAGTCTGCCTTTGAACATTCCACAGATTTACAAGATATTTTAAAGCAAGCAACAGCTGCATGTTTAACCGACCACTGTGGAATAGTTTTCATTTGACTACCAGTGTTCTGCAGATAAAAAGGCTACATGTGGCACTGCAAAAGCAGTGGGTAATGAAAGCAGCTGTACCCTGAGCTCAGCTCTATTGACATTTACAGTGAATGATGACAGAGTTACTGTACAAAAACAAAAGCCTGTCATATTCAAGTACATCCACTAAAGCATCTAGATGACATGAGAATGTGTTTTTCAATACACTGCAAAACAAGAGAAATCTCAGCACTGTGCTGGAAATGTAGCTTAGTACCAGACACTGATGGATGGACACTGGCGGCTGAGGACATTTACATCACACAGACCATAGAACACAGCAAAACCCCAAACTGTTTGCAAAACACTTATCACTGTTTGCTACGTGATAATTTCACGTTTGTTCAGCCAATAGAAATAAATGAAGGTGTCAAAGACAAGCATAACAACAACTCTTTCTATTTTGTCAAATTTCTACCTTGGTGGACAAAAAAGTTCTATTCTATTCTTCCATAGACAGTGGTAGCTGGAGGAAGTTCCAGTGACATACACTCTTGGAAAACAGGTCGAACCTACCATATACAAGAACTGTGGGCGGCAGCATTGCACCTCTTGGTGTACAGCCTGCCAGAAGTTGTTGGTGGAAGTAGAAAAATGGGGTGGCGGAACTGATGAGGAGCTTTGAGAGAAGAATAATCCAGATGATTAAGCAATGAGGGTGAGGAGAAAAGAATGAGGATAAGAATGAAGGGGAATTCTTAACTGTGTTCAAGACACTGGGGAGACGAGAAAGCGGTTTGGTGGAGAACTTTGAGCTGCTCTAAGAGCTTGGAACTGCAATGAAGGCGGACTAGAAGAGGATGAGACTGAGATGAGAGAATGAGAAGAACTGTGGTCAAGACCCTCAAACTGTGATGTCTCTCATTGTACAACCTGCAGAAAACGATTCATAGAAGAAGAAGATAGCGTCAGCGTCTGAGGTGGTGCATGCAGACCGTGAATACACAGACAAACAGTAACCCCTCCCCCCGCCCCAAAACAAACAAAAGAATACTGACGATGTTTTGTTTTTCTTGATTTCCCTAAAAACCTGATGTTTTGGACGGACAAGACGCTTTTTACTTTAAATGAATACTATACAATACAGGAGATTGCTGATGATCACTGTGGCACATTACACTTGCGAGGCACTGCAGACTTGCACTGCATCGCTCACTGTTCATTCAGCTCGCTGGTACAATCAGACTTTAAATCCTTGTGCGTTATAAAAGCTGTTTCTCTTTGTGTCTGCCTCGGATTGTTTTGGCAGAGATAAAATCTACATGAGTGACAGAGTCAACAGCTGAGCTGTCAATGTCATCTCTACTCTTCCCACCTGTGCCCCCCCCCCCTTCTTGAAATCAGAGCTACATCATAGACTGGTGTTCTCTTAATTATTTGGCAAACAAACAAGTTGCTTGTCATTCCGTCTCAGTCGATCTCTTTATCTCCTGCTTCTTTGTTCCCTCCTCTCTTGGCAGATTGCTGAATTATGGAGTGGCTTACACTAGTAGCCAGGGAGAGTGTGTTTATTTAGCAACCTTGATAACATTTATATTAGGCATGTGTGGTAGATGGCAGAGGTAGTTGAAGGCTGGGGGAGGCGGGAGGGGGGTGATCTCCTCAGATTGGTTTGGAGTTGATGCCTGAGGGTTGTCCTGGAGCTAATCACCAGCGCCCCACTGCTTGACACACAAACACACAGGTTTGCACAGCTATTATTTTAAGGACACTGCATTGACTCATCCATTCATATGGACGGCCTTAAGCATTATCACTAACCTTAACATAACCACAACTCAAATCTTAGCCCTCATTAGAACCACGGAGTTTAAGCCTGAAAAGGTCTTAACAAGGCAACAACTACTAACGCACGCATACACCACTGCTCTAGAATGCACTCAGTAATTCAACACAGCACTGGGAACATATCATCAATATGCCACACGTATGTATGAAATAAAGATCAAGATGAGACAAATTGAATTTGAGCTTGAGAATCTGTGGAAGTTTTGATATCCGGCTAAAAAAGCTGGGTGGATAGAAATCAGTTACACAACCAATGTCGTAGAACAACTATGATTTCCATTCATGTTTAATATGTGAATATGTGAAACAATTGCTATGGAAACACTGACATTTATACTTGGCTTCAGCCCTGTAAGCAGGACTTGTATGGCGACATCTTAAAGCTGAACACTACCTTCATGTCATTTGTGTTGTTTTTTTGTTTTTTTTCCCACAAATATCCCTTTCACCTTTGTATTTGAGCAGTGGTGATTTTCATCTCCTTTTATAAATATTTGACGTTTTGCGTCACATATCATTAATTGTATGGCATATATAATTGCCATATTTAATTTGTGATCCCAAATTTGGTGGTTATTGTTAATTACTGTGCCATCATTGTGAATGTCATGTTGCCCTGACTGTTCAGTTGGACACTATTCATTCAGTCTGTTTTGCCATGTTTGTTTTTGACATTGACTGTTTACAAGGGTTTAACAACCAGTCAATGTTATTTACAAAAATCCCACAATTTGCTGCCAAATTTAGTTGTTGGTTACACCATTGTGCATCGTTTTTTCATATTCTGGAACTGAACGACATTATATTTCTTTACAGAGTGAGTCATCTCACTTTCTAACAATCTCTGCTGTGACAAACGTGACACCAGATGTTTGTGTATGAAGCCTCTGCCGACTCCTTTTGCTCCACTAATTCTACTGCTAACTCTGCTGCACCAGTCCACAGCCGACTTCTTTAATTTGCAATCTGTGGTGTAGAACCAGCAATTCTAAATACTGCTTTTCCGATTCTTTGGTGTTAGGATGGTCTGCTCATGTATCCTAACGGAGAAAATTTAACATAACTGAGCAATAAGGGCATAAATGCAGGCCAGGCTGTGCAACTTGGTAATTACTTCAAACAATGTGATGAGCTTTTAGGCTGTATATATTGTCCTTCACAATATATACCGCATATTCATGAGCTATTGACATGATAACAACTTTAGGCTTCTAGCCTTTTATCATGCGGCCCATTATCATGGCGGAACTTTTGTTTTTTTAACCTCTATATTTTGGGATTTTAGGAAGCTGCTATACAAGCATTGGTTTTTAATAATTGCATCCATATATCATTTAGTTAAGAGTCAAATTCAGATGAACGGTTCTCTTTTCACATCTGACTCTGATTCATCTGTGAGCTGCCAGTGACTCATCATCCTGTGTTATTGTGGAATTTACTTCAGCGGTTTTAGAAAGTAAATAAGAAATCTTCCTGTACACGTTGTGCTATTTTATACTGTTGCATGTTTAAATACGATGCAAAAGAAGTAAAAAAAAAAAAAAAAGTTATTGCTCTAAACAGCAAATGAGGAAAAGTGCATGTGGAAAAGCTCCTTTACACACTCGGGGTTAGAAAGATATATAGACATCACTTTGATGATTAGATATTGTCACCTTCAATTACAAGTTATGACTCATATGGCAGCTGTGAAATCGATTTTTTTCTCCTCAACCCACCCACAATGTGGCCTTGAAAAAGTTGAAGCACCCACAACCCACTCACAAAAGCTGTGCTGTTTCAATGAAAACCCCCGTTCATTAAAGTTAAATTAGAAAAATCTGCAAAATAACAGTGAAGAAAATATGTCGATGTCATTAAAAGTGGGTGGGTTTTTTTTTTGTTTTGGTTTTTTTGGCACAAGAGGTGCTGACTTTTCTTATTCCTATTTATTGAAGCTCATCTGATTTGGATTTACATGGAGCTGCCCTCAAGACATCAGAAAACATTTTTTTTTTTTTTTTACTGTTTAGACACAAGGCAGCATTTAACTTGCTCCATGCCTGCTGTTGATTATTTATATCAAGAACAAAGAAAGAAAAAAAAGATTCAAGTCAAAGTGTGCAGTGATGAAAGAGGATGAAATAGTGAGATTAGAGGAGATAAAATATTGGTGCGGAGTGAAAGTAAAGTTTAGAAGAAAGAGAAATGTTCAAGAAAATGTGTTGGAGAGAAGGAAAACACTGGATTGAGACAAAACGAGAAGGAGGGAAGGAAGTGGAGGAGTGTACCTGTCAGTCCTGTGCCCCATGTCCTCAGGCCATCTGCTGCACTACATCAAGAGCTTTGCATTGATTAACATGCCATTACACCCTTCACATGGTGTGTGTTTGCATATTCATATTCATCCATATAAAACAGAGTGTTTTCGTGTGAGTACGTGTGTGTGTGTGTGTGTGTGTGTGTGTGTGTGTGTGCGTGCACCCTCAAATGCTTGAACGGTGATGTATAAAAGGTGTGCTCAGCAGTGTGTGCGCGTGCGTGTGCCAGTGAGTGTGTGTACATATGGGACTTGTTTGGCCATAATTACACCAGTGCATTGAGGTTTCCAGTTGAATGCTAGCGGGAGGTGTGTGCGAGGGTTTGAGTGGAGAAATCAGGGTTACAGATCAACAGGGAGTCCCTCTGGGCTTTACCCTGATTACAGCTAGACATGTGAAAGAATGGCAGACTGGGGCTGCTCATGACTGTTTTGTTATTGTGGCTTTAAAAAATCTATTTCATCCAACAGCAACATTTTATGAATACTGCCTGCCTCACGGCCTTTGTTAAGGATTGAGTATTGAGCCTTTATATGTTTGGTTATGGACTGAAACATGACCGCATAGCACCAGGTGTTGCAAACTCTCCAACATTGGTCTAGCACAGATTATAAGCACTGTTTACTTGTTTCTTTTTTTTTTTTTACACAAGGTGATCATTTAAATCTCCACCATTCATTGTATTCAACACTCCACTCAGTGGCCGGCAGTCTGATTACGTTACATTTTAATTTCGGCTCAGCCCGCTTGGAACCCCACCAGAACACGTACCAAAACAAAATAAGCACCAGGTACTCTCTTTAATGGAAAAGAGTTGAGTCTAGTCAAGCTGAGTAATACTAGAACTGTATAATGGAAAAGAGCCAATACACTCTTCTTGTCGATTTTTGTCAAAACATTGCACATCTATTTTTCTCCAAGGGCTTTTAAGGGACTCAATTATCATCAATGATATTACTCCAAGTTCCTTAGAAAAATGTAGAGCTGCGACGATATACTTATCGCCTAATTTTATACCATCAGGGCAACTGGGGGCCTGTCTTATGCGTCAAGTTTTTGAGTGGACCACGGGGAAATGTTGGATCATAAGTTCTAACTGTGTGTATTCACACTACAAGTGGTGAAAATCTGTCTCACAACCAAATCACATACAATGTCATTAATTATTTTAAAAGAAAGGCGAGTCACCTGTGTCGGGTGGTACGCTGGATGCACCGTGACGTCAAATATGTCAGTTGGAATATTACATCTTGCACATCCAAACTGCGTGACACATTATCATCACATTGACCAACCAGCATCAAGATTTAACTAAGATTTGTTTTTTGTTTTTTTAATTTAAGAAATGGTGGACAAAATTAAGAGTCACAGTACGCGCTCTACTTCTATTACATCTACAATCTGAGTAAATACAACCACGCTCGTTCTCTCTTCTTACTCTCTCGTGTCACTTGCACAAGAGACCCAAATTGCACTTAACTGATTCTGCAGCACATTAATGGGTGGGACAAACCGCATCTTCTTCAGTGTGAACATGGAGCAGGTCAAAAGGAATGGTGAAAAACTATAACCTAGCTAGATTGACCCTATAACGGACAGAACTGGACCAGAAGACATGGACCCAATCAGCAAATATTTCACACCTCGATAACTTTAACATGTTAAAGTTAATTCACAAGTTGTTAAAGCCAAACTGTGTCTTACTTGATGTAACGGCATCAGAGTTGTTCTCTGTCTGCCTGTGATGCTGCTGGTGCTCTGCGTTAAATACAAGTTTAGACCTACTGTATATTCTTTACTAGCACTCAAACAGGAGGAACTCTTGTAAACGGATTATACATTAATTAGAGAAAGGCTCAATTTCAGCTTTTATTAACTGCTGTTAATATATCATTATGCATTTGTTCTGTCAGAAATCAGTGTGCATGTGTGTGTGGGGATCAGGCATCATTTTGATTCAAATGTGACAGAAAATAACAGGCTGGCAGAAGGATTATATACTTCTCCGCACAGCTGCACTGTGGACTTACTTTCACATGACAGACCTCAAATGTTGGATGCTCTGAATATTTGATGGTGAAATAAATCCCACTATGCTGCGAGTGGCTGGTGGTTTTTTTTTATCTTTGGAGCATGTGTGAGCAGGGAAAAGGCACACATGCACACACACACGCAGCTACAGCAGTAGGTGTTTGTTTTTTTGTTTTTTTTTTTTAGTCTAGTTGTGAAGCAGCTTCGATCACACACGGAATTACAAAGACACACACACACACACCCTCGGTTGGCAGTGGACTGCTTGCCAGTACGCCAGCTGCAGCAAGAGACTCCAGATCCATCTCAAGCCAACAGGATCAGAGTGGCAGGACTGTGGTCTCCCTCCTTCTTCCATGAGAAGCCACTCACACACGCAAAGTGGGTTTTATATCTTAGTGAGGACTCATCATATACATAAAGCATTCCCTAGCCCCTTACCCTAACCTTAACCATCACCAATAAGGGCCTACCCCTTAATCTAACCCCAACATAGACCTAATTCTAACCCTAATCCTAAAACGAAGTCTTAACCCTGAAAAAGCCATTTAAAGTTGTGGGAACCAGACAGCATGTCCCCACATGGTCAAAATGTCCTCGCAAAGATATAAATACAAGAACACACACACACAGAGTCTGGTCTCCATGATTTCAGGGGACATTTCATTGTCTTACTTTCATTTCCTGGAGACATAACAACTACTGGCCTAACCATAACCACACAACATTGTTTTTTGTTAGCGTCCCCATAATGTGAGTGTATAAACAGATATATCTGGAACACACACACACATTGGTTTGTACAGCTGTTCTTTAAAGCACTGTGCACTGCCTTTCACTCGTTGGGACAGCCTAAATAAAGTCTCATCCCTAACCTAAACCATTACCAGTTAATGCCTAACCATAACCTAACCACAGTTCAAATCTCTGTCCTTAACTTGTCCACTTCCACAAAAAAAAGAGGTTCTGCCTCATTCGGTTTGAAAGACCACTAAAGGTGGGTTTTAATGACAGAAAAGGTCCTAAACAGGTAACAAATACACACGCACTCATACAGAGGGGCTGTGGACGATACCTTCAGCTGCTGAGTTGCAGTGAGGTTCATGCTTGAGATTATCGATGCAGGCCACTGGGGGGAGAAGAGACAAGGAATTAAGCAGGCGTGAGGTTGAGGGCGCAGTCTGTGATTGCAATATGGTGCAGCCGCTTTAAGCTCCCGCCCACTGCCGTCTCTAGTGGAGTCAAAGTTGCTGAAGGATCCTTGGCTCCACAGCTGGAGGTTAGTCCAACAGACTTTTAGAATATTGAAATCAAAACCCGAAGACCCGAAACATAATGACTGCTTCCACCAAGACGTGTTGAAAGTCAAAAGGCGGCCCATGTTGACTGATATAATGGGCGCGTAATTACAAAGAGGGACTCGTACATATGACAGGTGGACTATGATTAGAGTCATGTTGCTAGGCAACCCCTCTAATCCACCACAAAGGTAGTGGGAAACTGTGCACATCACTGCACCAAAGGGAAAACCGATATTAATTAAAACAGTTTCTATTCCCAAAATATGCAGCGAATTAGAGAGTTCACAGCAATATTTTACAATTTGATTTCATTTTATGGATGGCTTTCAATTTTCTCCTCTGATATCAGTTATCAACAGATACAAAGAACCAAACTTCCTTCATCCTTGTTTTTTTTTTTCTTTCTCCATATTACAGCTGAAATTGACAGGAATTATGTTGTAGGAATCGACTGTCTAGTGTATTGGTGATAGAAGAACAACACCACCACCCACACTTGTATTGGTTTCCTATAAATCTTGTTCTCACCAGGTCATTCTTTGGTCCAGTGGGACGCAGCTTTTGTGGAAAAATGACAACTCGATTTTTGGAACATAAAGCACTGAGATACTCATTCTGTAACCAAAGCAAGATGGACTGGACTCTATAAACAGTAGTAGTAATGTCAATTAATGGAATTAATGAAATTCACCAAAAAAAAAAAAAAAAAAAAAAAAAAAAAAAAAAAAAATTTGCAGGAGAAAAACAATCCAGCTGATGAAGGAACAACAAAATCATGCAAGAAAGGAGAGTGACAGCCCTCTCCCATACACCAACCATCAGTGGTTTTACTTATTTGCGTAAAAGAATAATGTGACTGTGAACATAACTTCAGTTTACCACCACACCTCCATAATTAATTACTACTGGAATTAATATAGCGTTTTAGGCTTTTTCCTCATTGCAATGCATCAAACTTTTTCATGACGGACCAAAGAAATTATGTTTCTGTTTTACATATGATGTGCATTAACTTGCCTCTGAATTATTAGAGACACAGACCTTACATACTGCACTGGTGCACAGTGAGCGGCAGAACTGACCCTGCAGTCCCGGTCTTTGTGTGTCCCTCACCATAATTACATCTTTCTACATGTCCTCCTCCTCTTTAATCGTTCTCATGCTCTCTCTCTCTCTCTATTTTTTTTTTTTTTTTTCCTCTCTAATGGACCTGCTTGACAGCATCGCTGCACAATTAACACAATGTTAACACACAGGTAAATACAGTATCTCCACGGTCATTATAATGCAATATTTTTATAAAATAATTAATGGCTGATTTATGTTTAGCACCAATGTTAATCCTTACAACCGTTGCTATATTACTTTACATCCATCACGTGGTTCTGTCTCTCTCTCTCTCTCTCAACTCTCTGTTTTTCCTCACAGCTTCTTCCATTTTTAGTCCCCGGGGTCGGGGGTGGGGGGGGGGGGTGTTTCTTTACTTGATCTCCAATTCTGAAACTTGGAGCAACCTCACCAACACCTGATGTTGTACAGAAAATACCACGTGGAGTGTTGTTATTGACTGATATTGCCAACAAAGGCTAGCCCGAGATGCGTTTGCATCCCATGTGTTTTTTTATTCTGACTTCTCAGATGGGACACGGTGAACTTGGGGGGTGACTTCAGTCCCAGTTACGACTTCTGAGTTCAGATGTACAGTACATGGAACACATCATCTCTGCCTTCATCTACAGACACCAATGCAGGCAAAATGGAGCTTTCACTTTCTGGCCCACTCGGGCAAATTTTATGCTTTGTGAATTTGGGCTCTATAAATAAAACAACTCACAAGTAGCACCTCTTATGGGGACCCAAGTCCCTTCCTACTTAGATTGAATGACATTTTTAGACCAACTGGTCCCCAACAAATGGATGCCAGTGAAGTGTCCCAACAAGAATATCTGCACAAACAATGAAATTTTAATTTTATTGTCAGTAGTACATTCATGTCATTGTCATTGTATTGTTGAGCACTAAGTGTCTTAACCTACCTAATCAATGGATCTTAATTCCATGGGTTTTCTGTTGCAAAATACAGTTTAAAATGACTTTAAAACTAAATGCTACATTTTCCTACCCTGACAGTCATTATTAGCAAGTCCAGACAGTATCTCTCATAGTTAACATCAATAAGTCGGCACGTCCTAATCATCTTTATCAACCACTGTCAGCTCAGCAGCCGTTAATGTGTTTCTGACCTTGAACCTAGAACCTTAATTATTTGGGCTCACTACTTCTAATTCAGAAAACAATACATATTCCTCAACCTTTTGGCATGACCAGAATAAAGAATTAAATTGTATATTGTTTCAAATTCAGTCATGATACGCATTTAATAATCACAATTATTTCCCACTGTGGGGTATGACCACACAAATGTCCAGCCAACATAATAATGTGCTGGACGAGGCACGAAATTGCCTGGAGGCAACCGGAGCCTTGTACTAAACTGTTACTATTGATTAAGTCTTAGCCTCTAAATGAGTTGTTGTAATGAGATCAATCTTAATTTTATGTGGAGACATCGGCCCCCTGCACTTTCATCGGCGTGCGATCGGTATGGTAATTTTCTTTGTTCTGAACAAAGATAAAAACACTGGGCAGTGAAGGGTTTTACATCTCACAGCACAGATGATCTTAAATACTTTTAACATGAAATGTAAATCTTTATCTTTCCTAGTCTGGCCTGTTGGGTGCTGCTTTTTTAGTGTATCATGACAAATTCACTTGGATTTTGACTAGGGTTTTTTAATAAACCCTTACACTGGCAAAAAAAAAAAAAAGGATGGAAACATGAAGTAAGCACAGAAATAAATTAAAACACTGATGAATCACAAGAAAAAATGTTTTTCTTGTTTTTTTATATATATGGGGAATATGTTACTTATATTTTATTTGTTTTGGTATGATAAGGTACTCTATCTATCTATCTATCTATCTATCTATCTATCTATCTATCTATCTATCTATCTATCTATCTATCTATCTTTATTGATAAGTTCCGTTTTTTTCCTTGGCATCATTTTTTATTGCATCCGTTTTCAGAAAAATCTACCTCTAGTTCCATTGTCTTGTCCAATGAAAAACGGTGTCTCAGTTCTTTGTGTCAGTTCAGTGACCAAGCTTCTGAGGTCATGCATTATCATAAGAAAACAACATTTTTTAAGACACGTGGGTTCTAATTTTCATAATGTTACGTTTTGGAAGAGTTTGAAGATGCAGTGAGAAGCAACAGGAGAGCAGATTCAGTCAATGATTCTTTTAAGTCAATACAGGGCTCTATGTGTCTCTAACTCTACAACCTATCACTGATTCACGCAGGTTAATTGTTACACCGGAAGCATACTTACAAAAAACTTTTTCTTTAAAAAGTTCAGGTCAAAACCCGCAGCACAGCCTTAACGATGGACTGAACGCTGTGGCCCTCGAAGGCTGAGATGTGAAGTGTTCTTTTCTCAGTAAATACGGCATGTCACAGGGGTTAAATACCACCTTAAGGAACAATAGAATTGAAAGTGAAGGCAATTAGCAAATCAATAGCTGTTTAGAGCTGGCGGTTCCTCAGGAGGTTAAACATCATCATCATTCTAGAAGTGGGGTTGGCAAAAAAAAAAAATTCCTCCCCCCTCTTCATTCTGAACCCCCCCCCCCCTTTGCTACAGCTGTGCTAATTAACAATAAAATGCAACCCTCCAAAAAGCACTTCAGTGGAAAATGGAACATTGATTTTATTTATGTTTGCATCAAGTTGCTTTATAAAATATTGAGGTGGGTAGAAATGCTGTGGATTGATTTAGGCAAACAGGGAGGAAGAGGTTTGACAATATAAATTATAAAGAAGCGGTTGCTCCTCCTAAAACTTCAACATAAAGGCTTTTAATCTATCACCCTGAACACATCAAAAGAGGGCATTGATTTTCCAAAGTAATTGTTCACCTTCCAATTCCTGAGAAAAAGTACAATTGTGCAGAGTGCACTCACAACATTTTGCCCGTGACAAAGCTTGTCAGTGAGAAGAGCAGAATATCAAGGAGTTGTGTAAACTTCAACAACACACACGCGTAAAGGGCCAGTGAGGAAAATTTAGGGGAATTATTTTCATTTGGCAGAAACTGAAGACCAAATAATTATACTTGTTTTTTTGTGCACAGTGTATGATTGTTGTTTTTCATTAGCCCGGAATGAGCCTTTAATATTAACATAAGGAGCTGGGTCAGCCGTACACAGGAAACTATTTGGTACACCATGTTTTTATAGCAGCCTACAAGGGACACACGAAACATCTTCTGAGTTTTGATTCTAACTGAAGGCTACATGTAGGTTATCCAACGCACTTGGAGGCTGGAAGCTTATGGGAGGTTCAGATGCAACACACACGTTCGCCAATACATTTTGCAAAAATTTTACAAACTTTAAGTTACAGCAGGAAAATAGATTTTCTTTTTTTTGTTATTCAAGACTCGTCATGTTTAAAGAGTTTTAACAATTAAAAAAAAAAAAACTGTCTTGTATGCTGTCTGTGCTTTAATATTTTATATTTTAATCCATTTACTGTATTTTTAATCAATTTATTCTAAACACACATCTTTTCAATTTTAGGTTTAATATTTGGTGAGCATTTTGTGAATGTGCTACATTAAATAAATGTATTGTTATTATTAAACAAGTGAGCTGCAGATAGTTACCTTTAGTTCAATGTCAGGTCTTTTATTTTATTTTATTATTATTATTATTTTTTTTTTTTAAGAGCATGCATGCATCACTATGGCTCCCTTGTGACTTTCCAGCCAGTATGGTCTGTCTCAGTCTACAGGAGCAGCTCTGTGTTCTGTCAAGCAAAGAGACTACAGTGTATTGCCATCACCTGACTTTGGGGCCGGACCTGACAGGTTAGCGGGAAGCTGGCCACTGGTGCTCCTCTTTGAGGATGCTGTCGGGTCGGCATCGGACCGACGCCTCATCCATCTCAGCCTCTGTGAGCCACCTGAGCCTGTCCCTAACAAGGAGCTGGGGGAATCCGGAGCTGGGAGAGGGGAGTTAGAAAAGCAAAGGGAAGGGGTGAAGGTGAGTTTTGGGGGTTTAAAGGAGAAAGGACAAAGGAGAGAGGAGAAGATTAAGAGAATGGGGGGGGGCCTTGGGGACAAGATATGAAGTGTTCACAATAAAAAATTGAACAGGCCTGAGGGGGTGGTGGGCTAGAAATGTGAAGTGAAAGGAAAAAACTGAGGGGGAAAAAAGGGAGCAAAAGCGTGGTCAACATGCCTGTTTGAGCTGCTGTCATTATATTATAGTTCCCAAATGGATTTTACCTTCAGACAGGGCAAGGTGACCTCTTGTGCTCTGACAGTGGAAGAAACCAACAGCCAATTAGTGTTACAATCGACTCTTGGCCGTAGTGAGCCCAGCTGATGGGGCCACCGCCTTGGCGTTTTTGTTTTGTTTTGTTTTTTTTTTACTCCCACATGATGTCATTTTCTCTTGTTTCTCAACATATAGGAGTTAACGTTTCAGTCCTGGATGGCTTTTCAAGAACCTGAGAATTTTAATGCCCAAAAGCCATATTGTGCTACACTCTAACAACACCGCAAAATAAAATAAATATTCTAACTTTGTTTGGGATGAAAATAAAGATTTTTTAATAGTGCTTTCATACAGGCAAGCACCAGCATGGTTCCTGTTCCCAAACAGTGGGGCTCTCAGCAAAACGGCTAATCTTCACACCATTTATGTGGAACTAAAATTCTACCCCATCATCAGTCAAATCTGTTGATTCGGAAAAATTGTGTTTATCCGTCAGTCCTTCCTTCCTTCCGTTTTCCCTCACCTACAGCTTTAATTTTCACGCCCACTGATGACATAATGATTCGCAAGAAAAAAAACAAGTATACTGGATGAGTACCAACTTTTCCAGTTGAATTTTGGTGTGAACACGTCGGCTGGTTCAAAGTTTTGTTTGGAAACTGGAACTGTGCTGGTGTTTGTTTACATGCGCCGGTACCTTTTTCCACTGCATGAAGTTGCAATGTACATGTGTAAAGTGACGATAAAAGGCATTCTATCCAATTCTAATGAGCGCTGTCAACCTATGGAGTCTCATGAGTCCGTAAGCTGTTGGTGATATTTTTTTCCTGCATGTCTTTAGAGAAACAACGTAACAAGCACAGTCATTTCCACTTCACTGGTACATTCTGTGTATCCACAGCAAAGCAAAAGAAAAATGGTCCATTTAGAGAAGCTTCAAAAAGGCTTTATGAACACAAAGACCTGGATCATAAAATAATCATTATTGCCATTGAACAGTGGAGGGAAAAATTATGTCCTTCAACTCCCACATAAAACAATTTCCAAAGACTAACACAAATTAGTCCATGTTTTTGTTAGGTCTGGATTATTTCAATTTTAGATTTTCTACCCCAACAACTCTCTGAAGAGAATGACAAACAACAAGAATTTGGAGACAGCTCATACAAGATCATGAGCAAGCCCAAATTCAGAGATTCCTTTTGCAACTGGTTCGTTTTTCATTAATGTCACCAACTTTGCTTCTTCTCTTGCCTACACTTTCATACATTCTTCTTTTCTGTCTCACATCCCTAGACTTTCTGCAGTTATGTCTGCCTGTGGAGCAGATGTCTGGATTACTAACTGCAAAACCAATCACTGCAACCAAGATCCTGAGAACATCACTGCTACAAATATTAATAAGGTCTTATTACTGACCATATTTTGAGCTGACCATATATTTATGGTCAGCTCTATGAGTAATATATATAAATATTATCCATGCTAGTTATGGTTCTTTTATTGAATGATTATCATCTATGTTATTTTTTTAATACAGCTTTATCCACCAAACCTTACATACTCAATCTCATACTAACAGGCCAAGGCAGATGGCTGCCATGCATGCTTCAGTCGGTCAAGGTTTCTGTCAGTTTAAAGGGATTTCTTTATCTCTTCTCACTGCTGCCAAGAGCTTGCCTTTGAGGTAAATCTATTTTTCTGCTACTGATAATATAAAGAATTAAGACCCGTTGTATGAGAAGTAAACTGAGGCCATTTATGCCTTATGTTTGTTATGCCTTCATTTGTGACTGCGGAATGTGGACCATGGAAAGTTCATTACAATCACTACTGCCTTGTTACCTCAGTGAACAAGTTGTTGCACCCCTATGGCAGTGCCTATAATTTGGACTAGCACTATTATACTTACTTTGCCCAGACACTGGGCACAAAGTTGTGGTAATCCTTTTGATATATATATATATATATATATATATATGATGCACAACTAAGTCATTATGTTATGTTATGTTATGTTATGTTATGTTATGTTATGTTATGTTATGTTATGGCTCAACAACATAATAATGTGTGGTTAGGCATGCATGTTTTAAGGCTACCAAGTGACGTACAGTGGTAAAACCTAGCACTGATTCATGTTTAATCGGCTCTTAAGAGGGTGACATAAATCATCTGAGAATGCAAATAAAACATACTGAGAAAGTGATGGTATAATTCAGGGAAGGCGTACATCAGGCCGAGTTGTAGTGATTTGGAGGTGGAAAAGTATTCTTAAGTGTGACATATGACCATGGCGGAACGTCTAAACTGATGAAAACAAAACATGCCTAAAAACCCGAGCGTGCCGTGTTTAAAGGTTAAATCCTCCGTGGTA
The DNA here is from genome assembly GCA_016785285.1 of Brachirus orientalis. Taxonomy (NCBI): domain Eukaryota; kingdom Metazoa; phylum Chordata; class Actinopteri; order Pleuronectiformes; family Soleidae; genus Brachirus; species Brachirus orientalis. The sequence continues at coordinate 4,641,010 of JAFBJR010000150.1, forward strand.
GCTGCAGCTCATATTGGCAGCACTCCTCCAGCTCCAGCCAGGCACTGAGGAAGTTGAACCCTCCACAGAAATCATAAGCTTCTGTGACATAGTTTTCAGTTACCGTAAATTCATGTACCAGTTGGATGCCTCGTGGTTGGAAAAAATGCTAGTGCCTGCATTTAAAATGACTTACAAGCATCTTATTTAAAGTGTAACTAAACCCCTAATCCACTTCTTTTGAGTGAAAATCAGTGTATACAGGCATCTAGGAATGTTAGTTAGTGCTGATACAGGCGCAGATCCTCAGTGTACTGAAATTATCCATTATCCATTATCCATTATCCATTATCCATATCCCAAAACACACAACCGCTGTAAAAACGTGAAATAAAACTTTGACCATGTTGCGGAACGCAGTTTTAAGATAATTTAGTCATTTATACATTATACATTTATACAACATGCGGTTTATTTATCAAGATATGACATATTTATACATGTAGTTTGGCAGAGAGTTTGCCGGAGGTTAACAGCTCTGCTTATGCGGACACTCGGATACATGATGTGTCCAATAGATTTGGTGTTGAAGCATTATTTAGTTTTTACTGTAAAAGTTTTGACCTGACTGGAAAAAAAAGTATATCATTAATATATAACTTTCGGTTTTAGATCAATAATAACATTGCACTGGTGCACTGTTGATTGCATCCAGAAAATAAGACTGTGAACTGTAAGAAGAATAAATAAATGGTTGTCTTATATTATGTAGCCTTGTTGTAAATAATTTTGATTTTAAAAGTAGCCTTGTTGTAAATAATTTTGATTTTAAAAGTAGATTATGCATATGCATTTATTAAAAGTATTTTACATGTTAATTTATCAACATTCTGTAGGTGGCAGTAATGAGGCTTAAGTGCTTGGTGTAGGTAGTGAGAAATGGCTTCAGTGTCGGATTCACTGCGAGATCATGTCCCCTGCACTACTCCCCACTCTCCCTCACTCGGCTCTCATCCCACTTTTCAAAATAAGACACTGTGCACAGTCAGCCTAAATACATGAGGTTTAGCTACGCTTTGAAATAAACAGTGATTTTTTTGACTATGTCAAAAAAGCAAAGAACCAAAAGAAGAAATATTGCTGAGTAGTGATACTCCTGGGATAAAATCAAACACAAAGGAGAATGGCACCCTTCCTTATTACCACCACTACCATCTGATACCAGATGCTTCACTACAGAGGAGTACTTCCAGTCATCATATAAGGGATGTTGGTGTGATATACTGTGTCTTTTTAATTATTTAGTATGACCCTGAAAGGATCCTGTATAAAAAATTTAATGGTCCTTGATAGAAAACTGGGCTGCATGATGTTAGATAAACATGCGATATTCAATCACGTTGAAAAATGTGACTTGTGCTCAGTAAACAAATACTTAAGTATTAATGTGGTGGTGGTGTTAATGTTTATGGTCCTTCTGCCTTTTTTTTTTTTTTTTTTTAGACCTAATCTACATTTACTGCAGTTCAAGCAGTCTTGATAGCATTTTGATATCGTGATGACAATAAATGTACGGATCTTTTGTGCAGCAAATACATTCTCTTTCAGAATCTGTAGATGTTAACGTATGGGCACCATTCATGGTGGAATGTATCAAGTCATACCACGCATCATCTGCATATCCAGGGGATAAACAGTTGTTTAAGACTGTGGGATTTGACTGCAGCAAGTCCGCCAGTGACAAGAATCTACTCCCCACTCCTCTTTAAAACACTCTTGTCACTAAAAAGCCCTTCACTATCATTAATTAATGCAGAGTTGATTAGTTTTCCCCACTTGCCGCTTCAGAGCTCAGTTGACTTTTTCCACATGCTTATAAAATAGAGGCAGCGGTGTGGTGTTGAAATGTGGTCGATCACTGCTGGAAATTAAAGTCCAATGAAAAGTGGACTGAGTGGGTTCAGTGGAGCGTGAGGGAGAGGGAAAGCCTGAAGGGCGTATATGTGTGTGTCTGTTAGTGTGTGTTGTAGGGAGACAGAGAGAGACAGAGAAATAGACAGAATTGTGCGAGTTCATGTATTAAGTAGCTACATGGGGAAGAGGGAAGCAGTGCAATTTAGTATTAGGTACGGATAAGCTTATAATGCTCAGATTTGGTCTTTCTTTTTCTTTTCTTTTTTTTTTAACTTTAGCTTTTGCTCGTCTCAACAGACAGTCAACATGCAGCTTCACAAAGCCTCCATCAGATTACGTCGCTGCTTTTGTTGTGTTTAAAAACCTGCGTTTTGCTGGTCTGTAAATTGCACTTTTGCACACTGTGCGCGTCCTGATGAATGTGTTGCAAATATGCACACGGACGCAAGCGAGAGGGGTGGAGGGGAAAAAGCCGGAGCAGGTGAGAGATATGAGGTTAGAGAGAGAGAGCGGGAGATGGAGGGAGAGAGGTCTCATAGTAAACACACAGCCTAGAGCTCATTAAAAGTGTCTCTCCGAGGGCTCAGAGGCTGCAGCAGAGTTCGACTCAGTCCAGCCCTTGTCCTCCCAGCTCCATACTAAACAGCCTAATTAGACTTAGAGTCTCTTGAGCTCTCTAATGATAGCATTTCACAAAGACAACACAAGGAAATACAACACACCAGGAGCCTCAATCTGTAATGATGCTCTGGCTACACTCTCTTCCCCCTGTTCCTGCATCAGTAATATTAGTTTATCCACTCGTTTGTTATTTATCTGCAGTGGTTCTGTGATTGTGTTCGGGGATTTGAGCGCCTCAAATGAAAAATGTCAATACGGCTGCTGAAAAATGCAGTATTTTGGTATCCCTAACTTGTGTGTGTGTGTGTGTGTGTGTGTGTGTGTGAATAGTACCATTCATATTTTACAACACTTTTTTTATGTGAGCATCTCAAACAATGTAAAAGCATTTGTACAAATATGAGGCAAGAATTGATGATACAAAGTATGAGCTTATCTTTGTAATATGGATTTTAAGGTGTTTATTCTCAAACATTAGTGGGACTACAACTAACTTCACCAAACATACAGTATATACTGTGTTTAAATTTGTAGGAGGAGTGAGGTGTGGGCCAAAGAAGAAACTCGAAGTAGATCCAATTCAAGGTGGATTTTTTTTTGTTTTTACTTTCTTTAAAATGGCAAGTCTTTATTTTTCTAGTTTTGTCATGAATTCCTGAAGGGATTAGGCAGAAAAATGTGAAACAATAAGAGTCATATGTCACAAGCAAATGCAAAATTTGGTTTTAAATCAAAATAAATATTTGGGGATGATCTTCACTCAGTTAAAGTAAAGTTGTTTTTGTTATTGTTGCTCTTGGAAATAAATATTACATTCAGGTTGCCTGGTCACTCACCTTGTCAGGCAGGAGCTCCATGTTCAGCTTTGAAACTTCCGTCTTGTGGCCCCTTGCCCTGTGTCTTCCCTTTATTCTCTCCACTTCCCGCTACAGTCTGCTGTCTCTATAAAAGCTTAAGAATAAAAAGAAACATAAAAAAGGGCAAGTAAAATATGTGAGAATAAAGACGTTTGTATTACAGTGTGCAAATATAAGGGACTTAAATGCAGGTTGAAAAAAAAAGCAAAAAGATTCTTAAAAGTGACACAAGATCTCAACCTTCAAATAATGTCCTTAAGATTTTTTTTCATGGTACATCAACTTATTACGTAAATGACACCACGGTCAAAGCCTGAGCAGGTCTGCAACACCTGCATTGGCACTATGAAACTTCTGTTTCCCCACCAACCGAGGTGAGACACAGTAGGGCAGGGCAGACAAGCGAGGGGAAAGAAAAAAGGAAGAAGGTGCACACAAGGAAAAACTACAAAATAATACAGAAAAACACACAAAACACACAGTCCCAATATATCTAAAAATCACCTAGAGAACTAAGGGGTCATGACAGTTTGGGTTTTTCTCACAAATTATTCATATTTGAGAGGCCGAAATTATTTCCACTCATTTTCCTGAAGCAACAGATTGAATATCACTTTAGTTAATCATTAACTGACTAATCTTCAAAGACCTAGTAACGTGCCAGACTCTATGGTTCAGTGTTGCTTGCAGTCTTAGAACCTCATCTGAGTTTTCATGTGTATAAATTATCACAGGTGAGAGTGTCTTAAGTTAAAGTTAATTACAGTTAATGAAAACTGTGACTGTGTTTGTCTGTGATTTTCACAACTAAAGGCCGAGACGAGACTGTACTTATATCATTAAATGATACTGGGGCTGTGTCAACACTCTTAACAACATCACTGAAATAGACCAGGCTGACATTTAGACCCATTTCAAACAAACTGCCAATGAGAGTAAAACTAAGTGTCAAGTGTTGTCAGAAGAGAAGCCATGTACTGTAGGTCCAAAATAACTGGGAGGAATAAAACAATCAAACAGAGACCAAGAGATGTATTTTCTGATTGACTCCAAAAAAAAAAATAATAATAATAATAATATAATAATAAAATCATATGGAATGAGTCAAGATATTGCATTTTTAATTCTTAATGACGACTTGTCAAATTACTGAGGTTTATGTATTTTTTTTTTTATCTGAAACAGCACTAATATGATCAAAAGACTAAAAAGTAAAGGCATGAGATTGAAAAAACAGGTCTGAAAAATAAAACTGACTTGTTTTCATATCAGGGAAAAAGGTATACAATTAGATTAAATAATGCCTAAATGAACACACGTATGGATAGATTATTTTGGAGGAGATTCATCTTTGAAAATAATACATTCCTCTTTGTACACAAAATAATTTGACTTTTTTTTTTTTGTTACTAAACTTTTGTAATAAGCCTCCTTTTTAAAATGTCAACAATGCCTCTCCACTCATGGTTTTTAGATGTGAAACACTCATATTACCCATGCACGTCATAGAGATAAAACATGTGACATGAAAACATGTGACTTCTATGAAAAAGAATATAATGTAGAAATACATAAATAAATAAATAATGCAGGCAAAGGGAGGGAAATGTTGAGAACAAGTCAACAAGATGAGGGCAGCAACAGACAGACGGCTCTAAATCGGCTCTTATTGGACTAGGAGGTGACGCCTTTCATTTGTCCTTTCCTGCACCACAGCTGTTGAGGACGAACTGAAATATCAATGAGAAGAGAAGAGAAGAGAAGAGAAGAGAAGAGAAGAGAAGAGAAGAGAAGAGAAGAGAAGAGAAGAGAAAATTGAACGATCAGCTGACAGGGGGCATCAAACACGATGGGGGGAGCGGTGGGTGGTTGGGTGGTGGCACAAACAGACTGCATCCCCAAAAGGGAAACCGGGTTCTACTCTGCTCCTGTCGTTACTTCCTAGTTATCATATTGCCACAGTGAACAGGCCGCATGTTTCAGAGCTGCTCGCACGTGAACTTCATTTACATTAACTGTATGTATTGTATTGCCTAATGTAGGCTACATGTAAACACATGCATGCATTTAATGCAGACACACTGAACGCAGGATCAGAGCAGTGCACAGCTTGTCTGCAGACACCCTCTCTTTCTCTCTCTCTCTCTCTCTGACAAGCAGGATTAGAGTGATTTGCTGTGATTAAGTAGTTGCCAGTTAAGTTCATGCAGGTTTTTGTAATAGTTTAATTCATGGCCAAGTCGACGGGTTTAAATGAGATTGTAGCGAGCGGTTCGATTAAGCTCATTAGACATTTTGAAGAGGGCAGTCTTTCTTGCATCCCTCTTTTCCTGCAATCAGATCCGGGATGAACATGGGATTTAATTATGAAGAGAGGTTCCTGCTGCTGTTCCACTGTGTTTTACTGTGTGTGTGTACTTGCAATCCTCTTGGGGACCTAAGTCTTTCTGGTTAATTTGGATTTGTACGCATATAGTGTGTGTTTTCAGGTGCTGGGGCTAAAGTAGTATTTGGATTAAAACCTACAACCACAATTCCAAAACATTTGTGACACTGTACAATGTAAATAAAAACTGAATTCAATGATTTTGCAAATCTCATAAACCCATATTTTATTCCCAATAGATTTTGAATTTAATGGCACTAATACATCTCAAAAAAATTGGAACAGAGTGATTGTGCAGAATCCCTCTTCTTTTAACAACTGTCTGTAAATGTTTGGGAAGTGAGGAGACCAGTAGCTGGAGTTTTAGGAAAGGGATGTTGTCCCATTCTTGTCTGATGCAGAATTCTAGCTGTTGCCAGATTTTTCATTTCATGATGCACCAAATGTTTTCTATTGCTGAAAGGTCTGGACTGCAGACAGGTCAGTTCAGCACCTGGACTCTTCTCCTGTGAAGCCATGCTGTTGTGATGGATGCAGTATGTGGTTTAGCCTTGTCTTGCCGAAATATGCAATGTCTTCTTTGAAAGAGACGTTGTTGCTGTAAAACCTCTATGTACTTTTCAGCATTCCATTCCACAATTTTTTGGACAGTTTGTCACAGAATGGTGAATCTCTGCCCTTCTTTATATCTGAGAGGCTCTGCCTCTCAGAAATGCTCCCTTTATACCAAGTCATGTTACTGACCTGTTGCCATTTAACCTAATCAGCTGTCAAATGCTCCTGCAGTTGTTTTCGATTTCTGCCATTTACTTTTCTAGCCTTTTGCTGACTCTGTACCAACCTTTTCAAATTCATTCCGATTCTGCCATGCCCTCGTGCCCCACTGTAACCAGACATAGCTTTAAACTTGCAGAGCCATGAGGTCAATCTGAATCCCACTGTTGAAGCCTCCATAATCACAATTTAGCAGGAATTCGTAGACATCATCTATTTTCCTCGACGTGGGAACACATGTTACCAAATCTACATCATGTGCTATTGAAGATGACTTGAAATTATTGATTGAGATCATGTTTGTAAATCATGTTCCCATAGACTTCCATAGAAATTGAGCTCTTCCTTTCAACCAGCAGATTCACCCCCTAGTGGCTATTAAAAATATATTCTCATTTCCTGGTTGGGTTCAGTAGGAAACAGGGAGATTATATACATTTTTTATACAATCTATGGAAGCTTTCCAGCTTTTCTTGCCTGTCTGTTATCGACCACTACCCACATCCTGACTTCGCCTACTCTTTGCCCTTGGCTGCTTCTGTCTGCCCTAATAATGATGAACATTTTTGAGCTTTCACCAGTCTGTCTGAATTGTCTGAATTGTGCCATGAGTCCTCCTGACCCTGAGCCATTGCTGGTTGTTTTCATTCTTCAGTCAGGTGTCAGAAAAGCCAAAACAATAGTGTCAGCAAAAAAATGACAACAGGAGACTTTTTGTCCGTTTTGTGTATGATGAGGCTTAATTTGTACACTGAATTTACTGACTTTAATTTCATAATTATTCTAAAAATCAGCAACCAAAACCTTAAACCTTAAAAAAGAACGTCTAAATATGCTTAATATTCTCTTTACAGACACTGATTTTACTAATGAATAAAGGCAAAGGAAACACTTTGGGCCCAATTTTATTTGTCATTTTTAGCCCTACCCCTTGTCCATAGTCACTTATAATAATTGAACTGAGTTACAAGAGGTTGCAGTTAAAATTTACTCCTAACAAATGGGACACCCCCATTCAAGAACGTTAGAAGGCAAGCAGATGTGGCATGTTTTTGCTGTCCTAAAAATAAAAAACAAAACAAAACAAAAAAATCTACAGAAAACCTTTTGCAGTGTCTCTCAATAACCTATGTGTTCCCACCCCTGTGCTTCGTGGTTCTCACCGGCCCTTGGGTGGCTCTTTCCTGCTGTCCAAGGCCCTATCCCGGCTCCACAGTCATACTGCAGCAGGAGCTCAGTGGCTCCAATAAATGAAGTTACAATTTAATGGCTACAATATAATATACTGTACATACAGTACATATACAGAGCCCAGTTCTGGGATCTGTATAGTTACTCTGTATATTGGAGCTATGGAGCTCCATCTGGGGTGAGTATGGAGCCGCTTTTCAGAGTTTGAAGACCTGAAACTGGTGGCTTGGGTGACTGTATTTCTGATCTGGGTGACAAAAGGTGAGCAATAGTTAGTTCACTCCAGTTACCGTTCGGCTATTATTGGCACGCTGAATCAGGACAGTGACTAGTCTGGCTACCAGCTGTCTCAGATTGAGTCTGCTGTCTCTATAAAAGCTTAAGAATAAAAAGAAACATAAAAAAGGGCAAGTAAAATATGTGAGAATAAAGACGTTTGTATTACAGTGTGCAAATATAAGGGACTTAAATGCAGGTTAAAAAAAAAAAGCAAAAAGATTCTTAAAAGTGACACAAGATCTCAACCTTCAAATAATGTCCTTAAGATTTTTTTTCATGGTACATCAACTTATTACGTAAATGACACCACGGTCAAAGCCTGAGCAGGTCTGCAACACCTGCATTGGCACTATGAAACTTCTGTTTCCCCACCAACCGAGGTGAGACACAGTAGGGCAGGGCAGACGAGCGGGGGGAAAGAAAAAAGGAAGAAGGTGCACACAAGGAAAAACTACAAAGTAATACAGAAAAACACACAAAACACACAGTCCCAATATATCTAAAAATCACCTAGAGAACTAAGGGGTCATGACAGTTTGGGTTTTTCTCACAAATTATTCATATTTGAGAGGCCGAAATTATTTCCACTCATTTTCCTGAAGCAACAGATTGAATATCACTGTAATTATTTTAGTTAATCATTAACTGACTAATCTTCAAAGACCTAGTAACGTGCCAGACTCTATGGTTCAGTGTTGCTTGCAGTCTTAGAACCTCATCTGAGTTTTCATGTGTATAAATTATCACAGGTGAGAGTGTCTTAAGTTAAAGTTAATTACAGTTAATGAAAACTGTGACTGTGTTTGTCTGTGATTTTCACAACTAAAGGCCGAGACGAGACTGTACTTATATCATTAAATGATACTGGGGCTGTGTCAACACTCTTAACAACATCACTGAAATAGACCAGGCTGACATTTAGACCCATTTCAAACAAACTGCCAATGAGAGTAAAACTAAGTGTCAAGTGTTGTCAGAAGAGAAGCCATGTACTGTAGGTCCAAAATAACTGGGAGGAATAAAACAATCAAACAGAGACCAAGAGATGTATTTTCTGATTAACTCCAAAAAAAAAAAAATAAAATAATAATAATATAATAATAAAATCATATGGAATGAGTCAAGATATTGCATTTTTAATTCTTAATGACGACTTGTCAAATTACTGAGGTTTATGTATTTTTTTTTATCTGAAACTGCACTAATATGATCAAAAGACTAAAAAGTAAAGGCATGAGGTTGAAAAAACAGGTCTGAAAAATAAAACTGACTTGTTTTCATATCAGGGAAAAAGGTATACAATTAGATTAAATAATGCCTAAATGAACACACGTATGGATAGATTATTTTGGAGGAGATTCATCTTTGAAAATAATACATTCCTCTTTGTACACAAAATAATTTGACTTTTTTTTTTTGTTACTAAACTTTTGTAATAAGCCTCCTTTTTAAAATGTCAACAATGCCTCTCCACTCATGGTTTTTAGATGTGCAACACTCATATTACCCATGCACGTCATAGAGATAAAACATGTGACATGAAAACATGTGACTTCTATGAAAAAGAACATAATGTAGAAATACATAAATAAATAAATAATGCAGGCAAAGGGAGGGAAATGTTGAGAACAAGTCAACAAGATGAGGGCAGCAACAGACAGAAGTGACTAGTCTGGCTACCAGCTGTCTCAGATTGAGGCTACTGTTGGGGCAGGTCAGAGTTGACTACCATGGAAATAGTCTGCAACAGAAACACAGGTATGTTGGCTTGAGTAAGAGCAGGAAAAAGGGAAACGGGTCAATAGAAAGTGTGCTGCAGCCAAATGAAGAAATGCAGTGTAAAGTAGCCTGTGTTATGTCCTTCCAAAATGCTGAAAGGGGCAGTGACACAATTGGACGTGTGCCTTTCTTTGGCTCTGGTTAAAGTCGGGGTCTAAGCCACCATTATTATGATTAGCCAAAAAGCTCAAAGGAGAAACCCTGTAAATCTGTGGATTGGGAACCTAAACTCTGCTTAATTCTCACATCCATTCAAATCCAGGATAATTTGGGTTGTCTTTATTTATACAGTTGTACCACATTCCCAAGTGTGGTTTTTTACTTGCTGTAGCAAAGCATGAATTAAAATGTGGGAAGTACTTTACAGAGTCAGAAAGAGTTACAGGAGACGATTGATAACTGCTCACATATCATTTTGTTAAGGAGCCAAAATAGATAAATGGTTTAGCTTAGCTAAAAAGCCTGGATATGTGGGGAAACAACAAGCACGGCTCTATGAAATTGTAACACATTATAACTATTACACAGAATACATGTTTTTGCGATACATTTTTTTTTTAAATCAAGCTTCATTTCAACACCCAGTGTGTTAAAAATTTAAAAAGTGAGTAAAAAGTGTATTACCACATGAAATACCGTCAAACATTTTATCTACACTAAAGAACATTTAAATTAACGTCTTTGTGATTTGCTAATTATACAGTTTAAAATTGTGACTGATTTGAAATTCATTGTTGCCTCTATTTTTAAAAGAGTGGTGTTTGATGTGGTAGTTATACAATGGAAGGCAACTCTGCAAACAGCCATATTTCACCAAATGTCACGTTTCTTTTTAGTGTGTGTGTGTGTATGCAGTCTGGATTCAGTGCTAAAGGTTAACACAACTTTTATTTTTTTTCCCCCCAATTACAAAAACACTTACATCCACTATACTTGCTTTTGACTTACAATAACATTTGTTTTCTCACCTCACATTTGTTACCTCAAGCCTCTAATGGCAAAAATTCAGTGCCAGTGCATTTTGCCTTAATAATAGCAAGTCTGACAGTAATTATGTGGATCTCGTGGTAGAGACTGAAGCTTCATGTTGTTAACCTTAACCCTGCCATAATTGCTATTCACAGATAAAGTGGACAGAAAGGATTTCAAAAATATCTTCTGGCGGTTGGGAGTACAGTGTCAGCGATAGCGTTGGATGTACAAGTAAAAGTTACATTTTCACTGGATGCAATAGGGGAGTTTTGAAATAGTGTCCAATATTTATGTTCCTGCTTGGCAATCACATAATTTAGCAACATGTTCTACATGCAGGTGGGGAAACATCAAGTTTAGTTTGCGAACAGATGATCTACACCTGCATCTGAATGACCTGGTTTTGTTTGCTGCTCCGTACAGAAGCATCATTTCAACAGAGGGAAACAAAGCCAAGTACAGCGATGTGGAACTTGAAATCTCTTCTCTGCGGATTTTTGCAGCTACTTTCACTGTAGCATCTCTTGCTGGGCATAAATGTGACGCAACACACTAAAAGGTGCAAATAGATGCCATTCAGAGATTCCCTTTGTCTTTGACTGGGTTGCCACAGCCCCTTTATGTGGTTTAATCTTAACATTTAACACTCCAGATGAAGACAAACGATATTCATTGCTGTTAATTATTCAACATGAATTCATGAAGGATAGCTTAGTGTCACAAATAAATAATTCATGAGTAAGCATTCACACTTCAGTGGACAATCCCTGCAGATTGACAGGAGAGCTGAAAACATCCCGGGCATTTGAGAGTGATGCTTGTCAAAGATTAGATCTCTCAGTGGGCCCCGAGATCATTAACAACTTTTCAGTTTATCTTGAGACTTCTAAATGTCAGAGGTTTTTTTTAAATATATATATATATATACATATTCACTTTGAATTTAGCTATTTGAAGCTTATATTCAGTTTATCTTAGTTGTAACCCAGCTGTGTTCTGTTTGGTTATTAGAGGAGCCTTTAGGGGAATCGGTTCCAAACAACAGCAACTGTCATTGTTTAGGGATTTTCTCCAATAATGGGGTTCAACTGCTTCACTGAGCAGTGTGATGAATAAAATCCAAGCAGAAGTAATGGTTTATTTGTATTTATGAAGTTTTGTGCTTTCCCCTTAATAAGCTGCAGCCTGCTGGTGGGCCAGTCATTGCAAAAATATTTCTGTGGAGCCAAAATTCCTATGGAAATGCCAAAGTTTGCAAACAAACTTAAATTAGATTTTTTTTTGTTTTTTGTTTTTTGGAGGGGAATGCATTCAATGAGAATGGATAAGATATCCAGATGATTAAATGGATTTGGTGCTGCTATATGAGACATGGTATGACATGTGCCATGACAAATATTTCACAGTTATTATCATATACTGTGGGAGGAGGGAAAAAAAAAAAAAAAAAAAAAAAAAAAAAAGGGGGGGGGGTAAAAAAAAAAAAAAAAGTGAGGAAATGTTTACAAACTTAAAGTTATTTCAGGTGAAACAAAAGTTCTGTAGGAAGGAGTTGTGATGGTTACTGTGGTTACATCTGCAAACTCCCACGGCACTTTGAGCTGAGGATGGAGGCGAACGCGAGACACGATAACATTCATTATACCCTAAAACAGCTCTGTAGTAACTAACCAATTTCAACGATTTACATTTTAACAATTTAAATCAGGCAATCGCAGCTTTGCTGCAGGCACATTCACTATCATGTGGCATCAAATATAAAAATCAAAGTAGAAAGCCACAGTGTCCTTCGCTTTACACTGCCTACATGCCTCCTTAGCAACAGGTTTGGCTACACACCTCAGCCTCACATTTCTGACTAAATCTCCATATATCATGGAACGTAATTACAGTCACCGAAAGACAAACTTTTGTTTTTCCCACTTTTCAGCAAACATTGTGCTGTTGTGCACAAACTCCACAGCTGTGCAGCGCGCGCACACACACACACACACACACTGTGTTCATGTTACATTACCTTGTTGTATCACAAGTAATGAATGACGATAATCAAGATCATTAACAAACCCTGTCATTTTATCGCTCAGCTATCATCGGATGAGAATTAATATCTCAAGGGATCCACAGATATGTACCAAAAGTGTTTAAAGCAAAGCAAAGATCACCGGCGTGCCTCTCCTGTCCATCCACTTTTTGAAGTCAAACCACCCTGCAAACAATGGATTTTTGGTCCACTTCAAGGAGACGGCACCTCCTGAGCTGCCGAGCCACATGTCAGGAGGAGACTGGAGCAGTGTGGGGAGAGTGTCTGCTTCATTTGGCTCATATTTCATCATTAAAGGGGATTTTTGCCATTAAAATGTCTTTGTACTCTAGACAAGTCAAAGGTGCAACAGAGAACAGTGCGCATCAAAATATCCACATGCTCCTCTGAGTCTTTCTGGTTCTGATGAAATGGATAAATCTTTCAGTGTTAGATTTAGGCTGAAAGAAATACACAGGATCTTCAAAAGAGCTGTTCATCATATCAGCAGTTCATTAATCACAAACACTGATGCACGCCGTGTATTATTTATTTAGCACATCTATTTCAAATGAGGCACTGTTTGTAGTATATCCTTACAAGTTGTTCAAATGTATATATAGATGTGCTTTAGGCTAGAAAAGGCGTCTCTGCACTAGTTTTTCTTCCACGATAACAACAGCATCAGACACATAGAGACTCAGTGAGCTGCCACTGGGGGAACCTGGTTCTTTTCATTTGTAGGGAATAAACTATACATTCAAAGCTCTGTTACCGCTGGAGTAAGAATGAAGGTCTATACTGGAGTCAGACCATGTTTGCCCTCATCTTATGTCTCATGTGTCTCGTGACACTTCAGGCAGCAGGAACAATATTGTGCAGTCCTTACTGTAAATGTTCTCATTAAATGACTTGGAATAAAAGTCATTTAATGACTGTTAAATGACTGTTGGAATAAATGAGGGTGGACACAATTACATTGTGCAATTGTGTCAAAAAACTATTTACATTATTAATATATTCATAATAATGATATACTACTATTTTATTAATACATTAATGCTGAATGAACACTTTGATTTTGCATTTTCTAAGTTATTCTTACTTAAATAAATAAATAAAATGAACGTCTGCGTTTAACATATTATTTAAGTACTTATTCTTAGACAAAATTAAATATACATTTTATCTCTCATTTTATCAGTTATTCTTATCAAACAAATCCACTTATTTATATTATCGTTCATTTAGTAGTTATTCTTATTAAATAATTAATTTGGTTATCTTCGGTTTCAGTAGTGTAACTGAGTGTTTATATTTACCTACACTGTGCATCTACAAACTTTTTTTCTCCTCTTTATATACTAGCCAATCTTACACAGCTCCACTTCCTTTTAACCTGGCTTTCAAAATAAGAGCCATGGACTTCACTTTACCACATCTTATATAAAACTTTTGCCATAGCTTACAATCAGTATCTTGTAAAATAAAACAGACATTTTAAGGTATCTTTGACTCTACTAGTTAACTCTATAAAATAAAACACTCATTGTTTTCTTCATGTTAGTAGTCATTCCACAATTGTCATTAGCGGAAACAGGAAGTAGTCACATTTGGCACACGTGCAGAACAAATATTTCAGTGACAGTTTGGCAATAAACATAGCTTACATTTGATACTACTCACATGTTTAGAGTTTCTTTCATTGTATTAGTTAATGCCATAAAATAGAATACACGCTTTAATGACCTTCCACAAACTGTCGTAATACATTAGCAGTGAAAGGAAGTCGACACAGTAGACAGAGACCCAGAGATAAACTGTATCCCTTTTTCTTCCACAGCTCTCCTTCAATCTTTGCTGTGAATTCCCAAGCAGCCATGCATCCATCTCTGGCATTCTTTGCGTACTCAGGGGTCAGCGTGATGTGGCTCGTGTTCACAGTGAAGAGATACCTGATAAACGATGTGCAGGGGTAAAAAAAAAAAAAAAGGCAACATAATCTCTTGCCTATTGTGCTACAGCTGCTAGAACACAGAGAGGCAGCGCCGGCAGTGGATACAGTGGCATTGTAATTACCTCTAATTACTTTGTCTAAAAACAGACACATATCACACACACATATCTACACGCAGGCAAGATAGATTTGTACTCCACAGCATGTAATCATGCTGCAAACATCAGAAAAAAAGGTTGTTGGTGTGAAAACACCATAATGATAGACAGTCTTAACAATGATTTTTTTTTTCCCCCTCCTCGGTCTACTCTTGTTTCCACCCTTTCAAAGCATTTAGGCCTATCATGAGATTTGTGAGATCTGTTTTAAATGGCATGGTTTCACACTGACTTGGAAATGATGTGAAATGATCCCTCATATGTGTTTGTATTGAAGGGGGAGGGCAGATAAATCACCTCACAGGAGTATTGTACCTAAAAAACATAAAATAAAAGCACACAATCGAGCATTGTTATGTGCAGCATCCCCCTCCCCCCCCACCATGTCTCTCTTCTTATTCTTATTTCCATCTCTCTCGAGCAAACACAAACAGACGCTGCAAGACAACACACACACACACTGATGATAAGTGGAGCAAACACGTCCACACTTGCATGAGTCCACAAACTCACGCTGCCAGTGGCTCTGGTAAATCTGCCTATTTGCACATGCTAATACCATGATGGCTTTTGCTGCATTAGAACCTCCCCCAGGCTGTGAAAGTGGCTGCTGGAACTACTGACTTTATTTAACATAAAACCTCCAGGTTGTGATGCAGCAATATTCTATCAACTATTCCCCCATGAATGCATAATTAAATGAAGTAGAAGAAATTATATAGGGACACCAGCATATGGATGAAGTTCGATTTGGAAGTAAATGGGAATGCACTCATACACATGCGTGCGCTAACTAACAAAGCAGACATATTCATACACACAAGGCGTGACACATCTTAACCTGAGGCTGTTGCCCTGGCAACCTTGTCTTTGAGGAAGAAAATTCTTGCCAAGGATACAGAAAAAGAGTGGAAAAACACTTGCAGCAAAATCAATGGAAAGTCTACGGTGCTGCATTCAAACAACAACATTACACAGGAAAACACTTCTGGTGATTCACTGTGTAAAATTAGTGCAGTGATTTAGGGAAATAATTGTGGTCCTGGTGGCTCAGTTGTCCAGGACATGTACTGGTTTTGTTGTTTGGTAAAACTCACATTACCAGTCTCTCTTGTTTTGTCTTCAAATTGAAATAATATTGGTTCCTCCACAGGTTTGAGAAAAAAATAAATAAATCTATGAGGCCTGTCAATAAACTCAAAAAATTCAGTGGCTGTCAAGGATAAAAATTATTGATTTATGACCTTTTTTTCACCCCATTTCCTCTGTTCATAGATTTGCTCAATTGTGGTCTTTGTACACTCATTACTGTGAAGTTTCTACTAATTTTCTTTAAAATCACACAGTATGTCTATCAAACAGAGGGCGTGTGTTACCTTTCTGTCCAGTCAGCGAAAACTGATCACAATCACAAGCAAGTAGTTAAACACAAACACAGACTCAGTGCAGCTAACAATAAAGCATCGGTAAGGACGATTAGTTTACTTAGTTACTTAGTTTTACCTCAGACCTAGACTCTCACTGGAGGTAGACAACCAAGCAAAATAGTTATGGGAAAGTAGTTTTTATATAATATCAGCTATTAAGTATTTACAGTATATATAGTGCTTTTCTAGTCTTCCAAAGCACCGTCATCCATCACAGTCTAAAGCAGTGGGTTAACCCTACAGTTTTTTGCCATTTGCTCACACATTCATATGGATGGGAATCAAACCTTCAACCTTTACCTAGTGTCGTTTTATGAATTCATAAAAATTGAATTCACTAAAAAAAATGATTTTTTATCACAAGTAAAACAGCATATTTCACAAACAATAATCAGGCTCACTGATAATCACAGGAATTTGAGTGTTTCTGTCTTTGATCAGCGTGTTGACGTTTCATTAAACTCTATAATGATTCATCTACATCTAAACATCTTGACGTGGTTTACATTTGTGCTGTTCAAGCTACTTCTGCCACAAAAGTACTGGCCTGCAGTAACAAAGGTGTGATTGTCATGTAAATTCCTGAAACTGTTAAAAGGTGGAAATACATGCTTTGATCATGCAAATAGTGAAAAATATGCCATAATACACAAAGGCATAAATTCATCTGGTTTTTCAACGGAATGGAAGCTAGCGCTCTGCATGTTACACCTCCGAAAAAACGATTAATTAAGAGACACAATGACCTTGTTTCCTGCCGTTAAATTTGGAAAAGTGCTTTTTCAGCGCAGCCTAAATCCGTTCTACAAGTTCTGTTGAACCCTCACTCTAGTAAATTTGGGTGAAATCACCATGACATTGTTATTCTTTCATATTTCCTAAGGGAAATATCTGAGTCTTCAGCTGCTAAAAGCTCCACTATGTTAAGCAGCTATTCGGAAAAAAACGTGTCTGGTTGCAGTTTGGTGCTGCAGTGGGTACAGTGGGTTTATCAGAGCTTCCTCTTTAAAAACAGCAGTCTGATGCTGCTGGAAGTGTGTGTGAGAGAGAGAGAGAGAGAGAGAGACTGAGTTTGGGGAAAAAAAAACACATTACAGTGAGCTGCAGTAAAGGCACCATAGAGCTCAAGGGAACCGAATGGTGGATGGTAATGCTCTGTGGCGTTGTCACAACACCTGACTGCTTTCACACTGCAGATCACCGAGTGATCCACTGCTGACATGAAAACTTTATTACAGCCGCTTTGGAAACTCCACACAACAAAGTCAGATGTATCGTCATCTATTCATTCCATGCGGAAGCTGTTCATTGCCACTGCCACTTTCTTATGTGACACAGAGTCACATGCGGATGGTGAATTTTGATAAATACTGAATAGTAAGTAAGAATGATACGAGAGAGGGGGAAGGAACGGGAGAAGAGGGCTGTGAGAGTTACCTGCCTTGGCCTCACTCTGATGGATGGCCCTGCCTGCAGCCCTTCTACTTTTAACACTGTTCATTGGAGAGCTGGTGTCTTGCAAGAACACAGAGAGGATAGAGGCAGAGGGAGAGTGTGAGCTGCTCAAACTAGTTCCTTTGTATCATCTGATGTGTTTGTGTCCCTCTGCACAAACTCTTGTAGAAAGCCCCCCCCCCCCCCCCCCCCACACACACCACACACACACACACACACACTTTCCATGACTTCAGAGGACATTGCATTGACTTGCATTCATTTCCTGGAGACTTAATTCATTAAGAAGGTGTTTAGTAAGATTAACAGCTTATAAAGAGTCTAGTGTTGGTTTTTACAAGCCGACAACAGAACTAGCCTTTGAGGTTAATCGACAAATATCACTGCAATGTCTCCCTCTTTCCCAAAAGCTAAATCACAAGTCGCCATTTTGCCACAGTGCAGGTGATCCAGTGTGATCCTGACTTTACGGATCAAAAAAACCCAGGAAGTGTTCCTAGCCTGAAAAGAGGATAGGGAGTAGTGTACTGATGCACAAGGTGACTACTTGGAAGGGAAGGCCAGCTGAATCTAAATCAGGTACAGCTTTTGCTCATTATAGACACAGTCTTGGTACTTTGTGATCATAACACAGCCCCGATAAAGCAGAGTGCTTGCACCTCAATATTCATCACATCAGGAGATGCACACAACATATAGCCCTGAGCCCTTTTGACGTAAAAGACTAATTTTGCATCACAGCTCATCCCAGAATTGTTGTCAGCTGTGTCTCTGCGTGACAACATTTCTCTTTTGACAGCACAGTGATTTAACCGGCACTAAAGATGACATGGAGTCTCCAGTCAGCATCATAAATGCATAAAAGCCGTTTTTAGAACAGGTTTTCCCATAGTGAAAGTAAACCTTAATCCCATAGGACACTACAAACCTGGTAGAAAAGAGATGTGTGGTGTGCAAAAGAAAAGAAAAGGAAAATGTCTCTTTCCTCTGCTGTGTAGAACCACTGCTGTTCTTCAGCATTGTAATCCTTAAGTCTACAACAGATGGTAGCGGTAGCCTTTTCTCAGTTCCCACCCAAATCACAAGCTCAGAATGTTTGCATGCGTGTTTGTGTGTGTGTGTGTCTGTTTATACGCTGGTGGCGGAAAAGAAAAAGGAGAAGCAAGAAAAAGGTGGCGATGGATACCATGAGTGACTGTGGCAAGGCATTGTGGGCCGCGGTGCGGGGCCCTCCTTCCAGTCTGTCCGTCTAGCGCCCCACCTGCCTTGTCCGAGCATCCATCTGTCCACCGCACATAAACCCACTCCATCACGCACCAAAGCTTTAACAATACATCGCACTGTTTTTTGTTTTTTTTTAACTCCACCATTAGCACTTTGGAACACAATAGTCTTATTTTTCTTTTTTTTCCCCCCAACACAAAGAAGTGCTGTTTCTTCCGAGACGCAGCTGAAAACAAAATCCACCACAAATGGCTGAGCAGCAGGGACAAGCATTGTTGGCTCTCACCTGTCACTGCACACAGTCAGTCAGCATAAACAATATTACGGGCTGATATATGATCGGTGGATGCAATACTTAGTGCAACATACATAAACCGCATGCTACCGGGCAGGTATACATCAACATGGAGACCGTGATGGATGACAGTGCTTTGGAATTTATCAAGCAAAAGGTACGAGAAAGACAGCAGTGATAAAAAATATATATATACTAGAAGGGGAAATGGAGCATATGCACCTTGTTTTAAAATATGAAATAAAGGCTCTGAAAATGAGCTTACTACGAGCAATGTTGTGTCACAAACAAATAAGTTACGGGAGTTGCAGTTTCTTTATTTTACACTCTGTTCGTTACATTGTTTTCGGGGGGTTTTTCCCCACCCGTGCACAGGCTGTAAGTGACATTCAGCAATAACTCTTCTTATAAAGCTGATAATGCATATGTTATTGCTTTTGCATGCTGAACAAAGAGCGAGCAAGGCCATTATTCATTTGCAGTGGTGTCACTGTCCACCTGTCCAATATTTACTCTGCTTTTATCTCTGTTAAAGTCTCAAGTGCCTCCCGAGGGAAGCTCCGGCTCCTCAGCTGCTAAATGCTCTAATTTGCTCACCAGCTGCTTGTTAACTTAGTATGTCTGCCGTCTGGCGGCGCACTGAATCTACAGTAGGGTTCTGGAGGTCCTTGCAGAAAACACAACCTGTCGGGAAAACAGTGCTGATTAGACTAAACTGAGAGCAGAGATGCAGGTGGTAAAAAAAAAGAAAACCAACACCAGTTTAAAGATGTTAAAATGCTCTTTTGATGAGCTGAGAGGAACTACACAGCAGGGGGGATCAATTAATTGGATTGATCGGAGCAGCTTTGATGTTTCTGTGACTATCAATTACACAATTGCACATTAACTGGTGTAAATATGGTAAAAAGATTTGCTACAAGTAAGAAAGTTACTCCATTTTCGACTTTCGAGGTTGAGTACATGCTAATAAAGACCAAAGTTACTGATTCACAAACAGGAATGTGTTTTCAAGCCAGTCTAAAACACTTTAAAGGGTTTATTAGCAAAAATCTAATTTATTATAGATAAGGATGTTTGTGCAATGTGTCAAATCACTTTAAAATAAAAAGTATTTGGCTTCTTTGGCCTTGGTACGAATCTTTTATATGTACTTCAGGCAAGGGCTTTGCTTTGCAGGGACTCAATGGACAAACCAGCCAGAGCATGCATTTCACATTTTGCAGCAGATGCTTACTTCACAAACAAAGGCGTATGATATTCTTTCTGGTATGTTACAGTCTATAGCCTCAGCATTAGACCTTCTCATTTACACCAGTTTTTACATACTGGTCCTTTAACCATTTCTTAAGCAGAGAAGAAACAGATGTCATTAGGTTATTTAAGGTACATGTAAGTGCCAGCAGATCTACGTGATATGGTACCTTGCATGTGTGTGTACTTGTATTTGTCGCCTCTTCAAGACCTCTTTTCTGGCACAAACACCGACCTTGTCAGGACCAGTAGTCCTCATGGAGACCAAAACCTGGTCCTCATGAGGCAGAACCCTGTTTCTGAGGAACTGATTAAATATAGATCTAAGTTTGAATTGGGATTAGCCATTTACTGGTTATGGTTAGGGTGAGGGAAAACACTTCACTCAGGCTGTCTAAATGAACGGAAGTCAATGACGAATAGCTGCACAAACCTTTTTGTGTGTGCATCTTTGTCAGGACCCCGAAATGTATAAATCGTAGGGAGTAAGGACATTTTGGGAAAGTGAGGACAATTGTGGCTGGTCCTCCTTAAAAGACTTGGTTTACGGGTTAAAATTTGGTTTAGGAGAAGGGTTAGTATAAAGCATTTAGTGGTGATGGTCACGGTTAGGATACGGGACTAAGAAATGCATTACACCTGAGTGTCCTCACTACAAGTGCTGTGCAAACCTGTGTGTGTGTGTGTGTGTGTGTGCAAAATCTTGCCTCCTGCTTTTAAACTACACATACCTTAGCTCTGCACGCTCCTTCTTCACTGGTGCAGCACAAACTGGAGCAACGAGGCATTAACCAGTGGCTGTTTTATCCCGCACCTCTGATGAAACATCACAGCTTAAATGTTCCACTTAAAACACTTTTGTTTTTTACCTCACACCAGCTAATTGAACTAATGGTTTAAGAAATAGTCATCTGTCCAGTCAGGTTTCTAGGACTGTAAGTTTGTAATTACCAGCTCATAATTATTATTTAGAAATTGAATACATATTGCAGTACAGCCCATAAAACGTACACTAAACTACTTTAAATATAGGATGCCCTTCTCTGTCGCACTGTCGCTCACTTTGATTCGACTCCATGTGGCGCGATGTGATTCACTTGCACGCTCTGAACTTTATGTTTTAATAATGTGAAAGACTAATTCTGATTAGGTTGTCACGGCTCTGGGGGTCAGGGAAGTTAGACAGACACAACTTTTCTGTGTAATCCATGAACCCTTCACTTCAACCTGAATGCATTAACCTTGTCAGCTGTTGATAGTGGTGGGCGGATGCCTCGGGAGTCTTGTTTGCAGCAGACGGATGACCTAGAGTTGTCTCCAGTCAGATACAGTAAGAACACAGAGGCTCTCTGGGCGATCGAAGCTGTCACATTCGATAACAGAGATGTTACATAAAAACACAAAGACAGGAAAATAATAAAGTTTGTTTTGTTTTTTTTGGTTTTTTTTTAACCCCGCTCTGAGTAGAAGAGTAGCCTCAACATTAACGTCTTACGTCAAACAGCACATAAAAATCATAAAGTTTACCCACAAACTTAACTTAACACTGTGGGTGAAGAAAACATATGTATGAAGTGTTAGAAAATGTGGGAAGTTAGCATGGGGGAAAAAAAATACATCCATAATTCAACAACATCAGTTGCATTTTTTTTTCCTGCATAAGTAGGAGCTTATCCTACTTTCTACTTTATCTTTTCCTGTTTTTATTCATTTATTTAACTTTTAAGCATTCTAGTGTGAAATAAATAAAAAAAATAAAACTTTTGCTCCTGAGACAGATGAACACATGCGCACACAGGCTTAATTTAGAACCAGTATGACGACAGAAACATATGATATTATTATTACTTTTTGTGTATGAGGATTGTATGGTTTTTATGTCTATTTGTTTTCATTCATCGGTGCTGCTGCATGGTTTAAAAATTGCTCAGTCTAATGTACAGTATGTTTTCAAGATAAACCCCAGGAACACTAGGTTATGTATATGGGGGCAAAACTAATGAGATCCTGTAAAAGTTTAAATCAAACATTTTAAGCCTTTTTTTTAGCCTGCATTCATTCACATTTTGGTAGAATAGCATCAGTAAAAGTCGGCAGAATTAGGTTTTAGCAAAACTGGTTGTGAATTGAAAGGTTTCCATTCATTTGTAGTAAATAATGATTCATTCTCTGTTTGTTAATACCTAAATATGAAGTACTTTTATTAAACTTCCTTTTAAACTTTGCACGATTGAAACATTAACATTACATTTTTCTCAATCTTTCAGCCGGTCGCACGGTGCTACAGTGGCCAGCAGTGTTGCCTCACAGCAAGAATGTCACCAGTTTGGATGGAAGTGGATGGAATAGAACATTTGTTTATAATCTTTACCACCTTTTTGTACGCCCATGCCGGCCATCTCTCTTACTGTGCGCTATTACTGTCAGCAACTGGACCGGCTCTGTGCCGCCTGGTCCTCTGCCCACTCAGGTTACATTACTGCACTGGAGAGGCAGGACAAACTTTTCTACAAAGTGAGAGAAAATCTTATTAACTTAATGTACATATAAAATTATTGCCAACACAGTTTGTCAAACTGCAGCTCCTGTCGTTCACTTCTAAAAGTCACAAAATAGAGTTTGTTTTTAATTACAAATGAACATGTTTCCAGAATGAAGCTCAATCTAAAAGTGTCTGCTTGAGGAAGGTTAAGTCTTTGATTCGTTGCTTTTTAATTGGCCATGATGACATTTCAGTTTTAAAGGTAATCACACTGCAACAACATAATCCATGCGATAGAGTGACACTGGATAATAGACTGCCCTCAGTAGCTGCCTCCTTCCCAATCTCACAGAGACCTGTTGATCTTTGAGTCACGTCTAAAAACTCAACAATTTCAAACAACTTTTAACCTCTAAATAATGCTGTGTGATGTGCTGAACTTTTTTAACAAGGGATTTTTCTTTTTCTCCTGTGAAATGTGCTTCTTAGGCATTTTAGATAATTTCCAATTTCATCAAATTTCATCATGAAGTACCCTTTTTCTTCTATCAAGGTTTTGCAAGAGTTCTCCAAATCAAACTTAAGGCAGTATTAGAGCTTTTTAATACCACTTACCATTCAATTTAATCGCAACTGCTGAATCATACCAGTTTAAAGGATATTTTGTTGCATGACAGACCAATATTCAATGACTCTTGTAAAAAATATTGTATTTCTTAAAGGACATGTTAAACGGTCACTTTTGCCCATAATTTCTTGTCATCTGAAACAATCATCTTGGAATTTGTGTGTGCCTTACTGATCATTTTTTGACTCTTTGGCTTTGCAAAAGTTAATTGTCTATTTTACTGTGGCATTAAAAGGCCCTCACACACAAATTTCAATGGCGAGTTCAGATCTTTCAAAGGCGTTGTGCCAGAAGCTGTCACCATTTCTGTACTAGGGATGAGATGATGCCGTACTTACGCTGCTTTCACAAAAAACGTGAATTTCCACATCATGCCACATCATGCCACAAGATCCTGCAATTCTGGAAGTCATCGTATTTTAGCCATAAGACAGAAATCACAGGAATTTCTTTTTTAACCATTAACCATGGCTCATGTCTTGGCGAATTTCACTGTTTAGTTTGGGACATATAGATGAGAACTGCTAGTGAGCTGGACAGTTACCAATACAGCTACTCGTCATGCAAAATATTGCTGGAAGTAGTTCTCTTCCAGTGCTGATTGGTCATCGCGTCAATTGAAAAATTGTGTGAGCACAGCATTAGTATCGATGATGGTCCGATACAGGTCAAAATCACTGGATCAGATATCGGAAAGGTAAAGATATACAATCAGAAACATTCTGATACTTAAAAATCAGCATCAGCCTTTTAGCTAAATCATGTTGTGGGCTGCTTATTTCTTCTTCATGGGAGCAGACTATTTGTTACACAGTTGAAGAATTATGCCTTTAAAATTGCATGAAATGGGTGGTAAATGCATCAGCACATATGTGGTGATAACAGCTTTGTAGGTTAAAAAGTATAGAAATGACTGTATCAGACTGATATTGGTATCAGCAGGTGCTTGAGGGTTTGATATCAGTATGTGATACGCAGAAATGATATCGAGCCTTCCCGGTTCCCTGTTGTGTTTATGTGATGTGTTCATAGCTTTGTATCAGGTTAGTGATTTTATTTGTAAATTTAATTAAATTTAAATAAAAACGGTATTACATTATTAAAAAAGGACTGGGAGCTGTTGTTATTGATGGCACTGTTCATCAAGTCAGACTGCAATCTATATATACTTCACTACATAGAAATCAACAAAAAGGAAAGAAAAACAGCTGTTTACGATTTCAGGAGCAGGCTCTGTTTTTTTAAAATGTTCATACATGTGATCAATTTTATAGATCCTACACTTATAGTGAGCTACATACAGTATATTGTCAAGTTTGGTAGATGGAGGCAGAAGGTGGAGGATAATCACTCTCAGTTCTACATACAGTATGTCTGACAGAAATCCAATCTTATGAAAAACCATACGCTTGTTGCATTTTTTTTTTTTTTTTTAAAGATGATGTATTGGCTTAAAGCATGGTAAATGTATAACAACATTAAATAGTTTAAAGGAATGTGCTTTGACTCTGGAGACTGGGATTTTCAATCAGTTTCAGTGACGCAGCATTTAAAGCCACAGTGAATATGATTTGGATATTTGCATCTGTTGGGCAAAAGTGTCAATATGAGAAAACCTATAGGACGATGACAGTAGAGAAAGCCGTCGGAGAGTGTAAACCTCCATAAAGGTTCCACAGTTTGTCAGTATTTATCTCACAAATCTAACAACTGTTTAAATAAAAGACATCCTGTATCCATGCCTTTGTCACCACCATAATTTTACAATTTGTTCCTTGTGCCATAACCAACGTCCATGTAAGTTACGTCGCTCAAAGACAGATAAAGAGACAAATGCAGCCAAAACATAACCTCCTTGTTCCACAAATACAGATGTTTTTCAAGAATTTCAAAAGCAAAAAACACAAATTGAATTAAATAAATAAACATTTATACATCTTTGTTCTTTATATCTTTGTTAATCTCTATATCTTTGGCTGTGAAAGACCTGCTGCACACAAACGCACACATTCATGTTTGCACTTCATTCAAAGTGAGGACCCTCATGGACATAATGCATTCCCAAGCACCTGACCCTAACCTTAACCCAACCCTAACCTCAGTGTAACTTTTAAGCATGTCTTCACTTAAAAGGTAGTAATTTACGCTATGGGGACTTGATTTGTGTCCCCATAAGGAAGAAAAGCCCCCATAATGTGACTGTGTAAACATATTCAGGTCCCCACAACATAAGGAATCCCAGACACACACACACACACACACACGCCCTCATCAGTGATGGCACCAAACTTGACATGAGAGACTACAGAGCATTCTCATATTCATAAGAATAAAATATGAATGAGCGCTGTGTGCATGAATATTGTGTCATTATTACTCTTTCAAATAAATTAAACATTCCTATTTACTTTTGCAACAAAGTGGATAAAGCAGTTCTACTGATGCTGAATATTGTATTAAGGGCGGTTTTGTTCTGGCATGGGTTGATTCTTTTTGAATAAGAATGTTGCTGCAGTGCTGCTCACAAAAAGCCTTGGAATAGTGGGCCTGTTTAAAACTGTATAATGTAAGAACAGATGGGGAATATCCAAATTGATGGAGAGCCTGCACCAACACACACCAACACTGTATGTCCTGGTAGTGTGTCGGACTGAGCCACTTTACCCTCCTGGAATGATAAAGGGATCCTTGTTTCCCCTGGGA
This sequence comes from Brachirus orientalis, assembly GCA_016785285.1. Classification (NCBI taxonomy): domain Eukaryota; kingdom Metazoa; phylum Chordata; class Actinopteri; order Pleuronectiformes; family Soleidae; genus Brachirus; species Brachirus orientalis. The sequence continues at coordinate 4,667,368 of JAFBJR010000150.1, forward strand.
CTTTTTAATGTGGGTACCCTTGGAGGTGAAGTGGAATATTATCAGGATATTTCAAATAACTGGGATGATATATTTAAAATGCATGCCCAACCAAGTTTTATACACATATTTTTACAAGATGTATACATTTCTGTAATATGCTTAAATGAGAAGACTAATTACTCGCAGTCCGACGAGCTGTTTTACCCCGGGCAAGCGCACATACACATTAACACACTTTAAAAAAGGATTGAAACCCAAATACCAATCTGCACATGTGTAACATGAAAAAAATAAATAAATACCGGTAGAGGACGTCCATTACATGCTGTCTGATTTAAATGTTGGCACTGACCTTCAGTTTGGAACGCTTGGCCCAAATCAGAGCAACAGATGTGATTACAGGATTTACATGTGCACAAAATATTACCAGCAATAGTTTTCATAGCACTATGTGGGTGGGTTATTAAGGTATGTTTTCAACATCTGCCTATTACCACAAAATTACACAAAATTACTCCACTCGTTTTATTAAAACTTGGTGGAAGAGTGCGGTATGGACCCATGCTTTTCATGCTTATATATGTATGCAAATACTGTTTCTGGTTCTTATACTTTTATTTTACAAAAAGGCCATCCTCCATTGGTCGCTTCTGAATGTGTACGACTCCTCTATGTGCCTTAAATTGCCCCTCAGGGACAAATAGTGTAAATTTGAATGACATAATTAAATTTTGGAGGATGGATTCAGGAATCACTTTGATCCTTATGCAACTTTTTTCAAATAACAACACTGAGATTGCACATGTAGAGTAGAAATCTGAAGCGCATCTGCATAATGACATGAATTTTACTCCTGGCAGCGTTATCTGCTCCCAGAGCACTTTCTGTTTAAGTTTGGTTCTCTGAAGAAGTTTCAAAAGGCCACAGATACGAAAGTTTTCCCACCCCTGCTTTACATTGTACTTTTTATCACAAAGCTCTGCAGTGCACTAATTGGCGACACTTCTTTTTGACAGGATAAAAAGGCTCAACAGTCAAATTTAAATGTTGGAATTTTGCTGTAACTACAAGTGGAATTACACTGCTGTACATACATACACTCCTTGTCACCAATGCAATATATTTTCCTCGACTTGAAGCATGAGCTGCTGCTGTCAGACTAACCATTACAGCGAGTACTTAGATTAACACCCGTCTTTGAGATGGAGCAAGTTCCTCTCAGCCTGGGCCACAGACTGACAGTGATTGGATCAAAATTACACATCTGCTGTGGATTGACAGTACATTAGCTTGCAAATGAGCTTTTTTTAAATATCTTTTTCAATGCAGAAACGTTGCAGTGAGTGGCGGCAATTCTGCCTTGACATCACCTCAACGTTTTTCCTCCTCCAGAGGTTTTGTAATGGCTCTAACTAAACAACTGCCCGACAAGAAGGGCCTTTCTTCTGTTGAAGTCATTCCATCACGCAGTAGAGGACAGTGAAGTGTGCATGCACATTGCACACAGCGTTTCCTAGATGGAAGAGGTGATGGTGTACAATTGTATAAAAATTGATGGTTACCACACCATGTATATTTGGCTGTTACTACCAGAGCTGTTGCAAAGTGGTTGGGGAAACTAGGCAATTGCCCTGGGCACCGAATTGGGAGGGGGGCTGCCAACGGACAACTGATACAGCCATATAGCAATGACACCAGACTGTCATTGCTGGTGACGGTCTGGTTAACCAGATTGGACTGGTTGTTAACTATATATATATATATATATATGCCCACTGCAGTTATATATTGGTTTACAAATTGTTGCATTAATTCTGTATTTACATTTTACACTACACAATTTTTGGAAATAGGTTTGTACTTCAAGCAGCCAGGAATATGCACTTAGCAGGAAAAGTTACACCTGGCTTGACCAAGTCAGGCCTTCTCATCCTGGCTTTGATGTTCATGCAAGGGCCTAAGCCAGGATGGACTTAGGAAGATAGGCTTAGGCCCACTTTCTCAGATATCATGGATAACTTAATTCTACTTTTGTGCAATGACCCCTGCTCTCTGTCTCCCTCTCTCTCTGTCAGTGGTACTGCAGCCTTACAGTGGGAGGTTGCTCTTCTTTCTGATCTTCTTCTTCTTTACTTCAGTTCCTCATGTTAAGGAATTTTAAAGTTGCAGAGCTTATCTGTGTGTTTTCGAAATGAGGGAAGACAAATTTGCAGGACAAAGACATCTCAGCTAGTATGCATGTAGGTGTATTTGAGGAGGTGGAGGAGCCATATTCTTAGAAACACCTACTGAACCCTGAACCTAAGACTGGAGAAAAAAGTGTTTTCAGTCTTTACTCCATAGTTGCAACATTTTTTTCACATGTTCTCAGCCACTACTTTCTAACCTAATGTATGAAGTCCGGCATTTTCTTTACACGCACTTTAAGTTAACCCTAAACTATATGTATTTGTAATGTGGGGCATTTTGAGAGTATAAAGGTTATCGTAGCTATTAAGGTTATTGTAACTGATACATTTTAAATGTGGTTCAGTATCACAACTTTGCAACCCTTATTCACCCTGGCTTATTCCAACAGTGACTTTTTGTGACTTGATGCCCTCAAGCCATCAAAATCCAGCCCCTTATTCTGGAACCATCTCCAGTGCATCGTTTGAATTACAGGGCCATGTGGGGCTGCCTGCTATATCCAGTGTGAATATTTGCAGGCGGTCTGAATCACGGGATGTCATCACTTTGTTTGCAGGAAACAACAATCTGACACCTTGGATAGGAGTGACGGTGTGCTGTTGCTCTCTGGAGAGACATTTCCCTGGCAAACAAGTATACTGTCAAAATGCATGCACGCGCACGCACAGATACAAAAGCAAGGTGGCAACCAACTCCAGCAAGCAGGCTGGATCAGTAACACACACACACACTTAACAGTAGGAAAAATTGTTGCCAGTTACTGACAACACTTTCACACATCTGTGTCTTCCTTGTCTCTCATTCATCCCTCCTTCATGATGACAGGGTCCAGTGGGGGTGTTGTGTGAAGGATGTGAGACAAGGATGCTTTGAATGTGTTGTGTGTGTGTGTGTGTGCGCAAGAGCTCATGAGTCAATTGCAGAGGGTAATTCAACAAAACATTAACACTTCATTTAAGAATAATTAAATATTATGTATCCAAAACAATTAGGCACTCATATCCAGGTGTTAAACTTGATTACTGAATGATATTCAAACAGCAATGTCAGTTGCAGCTGCCAGTGAGCCACAAATTTGACTGCTTCATCACACTTATATCCCCAACATTCATTACAAGAAAACAGTATACAAAGTAAAATTAGCAAAAAAAAAAAAAAAAAAAAAAAGGCAATCCATCTCACATCCTTAACTCTGAATGGTCAGCGGCCCTGATCTTGCAAGGCTGATTTTCTGCTAACAGACAGTAGAGGGAGTAAAGACAGCCCCCACTCTCTACTGCAACAGGACATTGTAAGAATCCTGCATAGTTATTCTTTAAAAGAGCAGGAAAAGACACTGTCACAAAGCCCTTGCAGCAGCATCTACATGTGCAAGTTCAAATACTTCAGTTGCTGTGGTTATATGCTAAACTTGGTGTTAACAATGTGCACATGTATTCCACTGGTTTATGTAAGGTTTTATTGTTGTATTGATTCATCATCTTCACTGTTGATTTGACATTATGAATGCCTCAATAACTCAAAGCATATTTGAAATGTGATGCAGCAATGCTGAGCAAAAGACAGAATCACTTATAGGTATATCTAACAAATACACTTCACAATCTGGTTGATTTAAGGCGGAGTACGGAGTAAACAATACAGTCCAAGAGAGAAATTCAACACAAATCACTATATACTGTATGTATATATGGCCGGTGCACATAGACAATTCCATCACTCAGAACCCTTGCGTGAATGATGCAGTAATTATTTCACTTACCTTACTGCAAACCTGATTTTAATGTTTATATGAAGAGATCTCAAAAAGAAGTGCTTGAATGTACGGTAAGTGCCAAATGTGTGTGTAACTATTGAGTTTGTTTAAAAAGACACTTACACATTTGTGCTCTGTGTTCACATCCGCATGCCTGATTGGAGGGTATTCAGCAGTTTGGCAGTGAACAACGGGTGTATCAGCATCACCTGAGAGCCTTTCAGCTGCCCTCAAACCCCAGCAGGGGCCACTTTCTTCAACAGGCTGAAAATGGAGTTGACTCCAGCTGAGTTCCCACGAGAGTACACACCACAGGTGCACATTTCAACACGACGCATGAATAATAGCACCAGTTTTTATTGAGGGACCTTTATCCGGTGTGGCTCTCTGGAAACCTTACAGCTGACCACAACTGGGGCATTTCTTCAAAGTAAAAATACTGACCTTTATAAATAGATGTGTGCAAATGACATGACTACTGCCCACTATCTGCGTATCACCATATAGGAAAGACGCATTTATGCAACAAATGACACAAGAGGCTGAACTAAATGGGTTGACTTGCTCCTTTCTTTTTTTTTTTTTTTTTTTTTTGATTCACACTGAAACATTTCTTGACATAAAAACCAGATAAAAAAAAAAAACAAAAAAAAAAACATGAATGCTTGAAATCTATAAAAGGCATTTTGCAGAGTGTGAAACTGAAAAAGGGATAGTAAATATCTGACTCATATCAAAGCTCCCGCTGAATAGGATCAACTTTGCCATTGTGTCTAAAGCACGGAATCACAGTCCATGAACATGACCTTCACTCTTTTTCCTCCAAATATCCAACTTTTTACGTCTGCGTGACCCAACACTACAAATTATTTTAAAATCTTTAAAAATTAAAGAAAATTTTGTCATTTTTAAGGAGCCAGAGACTCAAAATACTTGCAAAAAAAAGATTCCAGCAGGAGATAAAACATTTAATAAATATTGTGCTCCTCTGAAACTATTTGCTTAGTCCAACATTTTAAACTTGGTTCACAGACAAAAAAAATTCTATTTCAGTCACTTAATTCTTTATTCCCTCTCATTCTTCTCAGTTTCTCCTATGTGTCCTGCCAAAGTGAGTTAAAGTGGAGTTTAATTAAAACAGAATTATATGCACAGCCATGTCTGAATTTGCATCATTTGGATGATTTACAGCAACGTGTATAAATGTGTTTTTTTGCAATGAGGTATTCACTGTACATTGTGCAAACATATTATAATGCATAATTATACCTATAGAGTGTCCTGTTTTTAGCTGAGCCTACAGGGTCCATTGTTATTCCCAAAGAACAAAGAGTATACTTATATCTGCGGTAATTACCTTAATTGTTTGAATGTGATCAGTTGTTTTTGTGGAGTTCAGGGACATTAAAGCTGAACACAGCAAGCAGTACATGTTCTTCCTCTTTCATCTTCATCACCATCCCTTTTTCTCACTCTCTCTCTCATCACCTTGTCTCTGAAGATGGTGAAATGGCTGATATTTACATGCAACCACAGACAGGATAATCTTGCATTGTAACTTAAAATGTATCTTCTTTTTATTATTACTATTATTTTTTTAAATGAATCTAAAATGGAGAAAGTCATTTAACTTCTGCTGAAAGTTCACCCTGACATTGGACAGAAGAAATTAATATTAGCTGAGTAATTAGTGAATTCACTGGGGTGTCAGGGGAACGTCAGTCAGCCCTTCAGTGAGACATAATGATATTACCAGTGACACTGAAGCTCAGAGGCTTGCTTTTGCCAACAAACTAAAATTATTCAGGCTTTGAGGCTTTGATTCATTCCATCAAAACCAAGTGTCCACAGACGTTAGTAGCCGTGTTTCACACATATCCATGTGACTTCCAGAACTGGATTTAAACAGAGTAAAAAAAACGCTACTCGTGTGAGTCGGGTCTAGATCATACTGTTGAATTAAATGTGCCCTGTGGTAAGAATAACAAGTGCGTTGTTGCAAGAAAGTTTCCCCGTTGTCCACTATAAAGGCTTTCCTTCCAACTGTTGCCATTATTTGTTAAAGCACTGCCACTGTCAGTGATATACAGTAAATACCCCTGTTTCTAAGCACCGCTTTGCTCCCAGTGTTAAACAAGCCACCAGTCCCTCATCCCAAGCACCAGTAATTCCACATAACATATATTGTTCATTATACTGCACAGCGCCTCCAAACGCTTTATGGCTTCTCTACAGATTCAATTTAACCATGAGCACAGTCCAAACCACGGTGACCTACATGTGTGCACGTACACTGTATACAGAGAACGACAGATTCTTTTTCCACTTATCGGTATGACCCAGTAAAAAAGACCAGTATTTTAACATGCTAACAGATGAAAATTCTCCCTCATTTGACTTGTTAAAAAGAAACAATAGAATATGTGTGGAATACGACTGTGAAGACTTAAACTGACAAAAAAGGGAGGATGCAGCTGCAATGATGGATGGAAAGAGTAAAAAGAAATATCTTATGTTATTTGCATAACAATGCTGTAACCATGTTGTTCCTGGTTCTGAAAAGAAGCTGAAGAGATTGGTATGCGGTGAAAAGAAAAGGTAATATAATTAGGATTGCAAAGGGGTGGATTTTATGAGAATTAACTGGAAATTTTGGATAATTTAAAGAAACTGTGTTTTAAATAAATAAAAAACTTTGAATGCAAAATGATAGAATTAAAAAAAAAAACATTTCAACAACTCAACAGATTCATTTGTTTAATGCTTAATTCTATTATTGAACCTCCCCATTAAAATGTAAAATGAAAGGAAGTCCCTGCCTTCCAAAAAAAAAGTCTCACTCAAAATGCAAAATTAAAGCATTTTCCCCTCAAGCTTCTGCATGTTCTCTGTTCTGCTGTTTGCCTGTTACTGAGGAATACCATTAATACTCAACTGTATTTGCATCAAATCTGAATGTTTTAGCCAAGACTATGCTATAATATATTATATATTATTTACCAACTATATTTAATTTCTCAACCTTCAATTTAAAAAAAGAAAAAAAAAATCCAGTCTATTCTTGCTCATTCCCATGGAAAGCTCCCACTTTTAAAAATTCACAGAATTATGCAACCCTAAATATAACATCCTTTCTAGCTGGTTTGATTGCCATAAATCTACTTTACCAATCATCCAGCATGTGCCTTTGTTCAAGAAGTGGAGAAAGTCCAGAAAAGGAGAAGGGACAAACATCTCACATCAGTCAGTCTGAAATGTTTTATCTTCTTTTTCCTCATTTAACACACTTTGCATTGTGACCCCTTTGCCTACACTGTCAACTTACATTCTTCCTCTACATGTCCTCTTCTAAACCGTCCTGCCCTCTGCTTTCTACTCATGTGAGGACTTTCAGCTGCATGCACATATCCAGTCATTCTGCCTCACTCAAGGGAGGGAGAAAGAGAGAGGGGGAAAAAAAGAAAAAAAAAAGATTGGGCTCCTCTCCAGAGTGTTCTTTGGATTTGGTTGAACCACCTGGGCCCACGGCACTTCACAGCAGACAGACAGGCAGACAGGCAGACAGACAGGTAGACAGGCAGACAGGCAGGCAGGCAGGCAGACAGGCAGGCAGGCAGGCAGGCAGGCAGGCAGGCAGGCAGGCAGACAGACAGACAGACAGACAGACAGACAGACAGACAGACAGACAGACACAAAGTGGGAGGAACAGACCAGCTGGTGTGTGTGTTTGTGTAATAAAATCCAGTAGGCAAGCTTCTTATGCAATCCCCGGTGGGCTTCCTATCACAACAAATTACAGTTTCTCCCTCTAACCTTTTCTCTGTCACACACACAAATCTGTGTAACAAACCAGACAGAGAGATGTAACAGACAATCCCTTTGAATGTATCAATAGGAGAAATGTTTCTCTATTTAAGGACTCTGTTAGTCTTTTCCTGCCCAAAAATTAACTTGTTTCTTCAAAACAAGTTTGTTTCACTCGAACTCCATTTCAATTTTCCACTGCTTTATACACCACAAGGGTAACTGCAGGCAGGAGCCAATCCCAGCTGACATAGGGCGAAAGGTACGGTACACCCTGCCTGGCCAGTCAATTGCAGGGTCAACATACAGAGATGGACAAGCATTCTCTCTCTCTCTCTCTCTCTCTCACACACACACACAGAGCTACGATCAATTTAGAGTGTTCATTTAACCTCTGCATTTTTTTTGGACTGTGGGAGGAAACTGGAGAAACAGGATTCGAAACTGTGACCTTCATGGCCACAGAAGCAGGTTCAGAAAACAACTACAACACCACAAATAGGAGGTCCAGCTCACTGCGAGAGATGATACTGGATTATTGTGATAATTGGGCAAATCTGGTTTGAGCTTGTAAAATGGTTTCATTGCATCATATGTGATGCATATTTTTAGAAAGTCAACTTTATAAAACTGCACTCAGATGTGGCCTGCAAGGGCAAAAAAAAAAGGGAACAGCTGTTAGCCTTCAGCTGTCAAATGTTGGTTTAAATCACCTCTTACCAAAATGCTGCACAACATCCACAACACACAGCAACATGAATAGCAAACCTTGGAGTAAATGTCAGGTACAGGTCAGTGAATAAAGCTGATTTTGGCACTTCAAAGCAGCTGTATGTTGGTATGTGGTACGGTCAGGTCCATAAAAAATGGGACATCGAAACAGTTCTAATCTTTTTGGTTCTACACACCACCACAATGGATTTGAAATAAAATGAGCGAGATGTGCTTTAACAGCAGACTTTCAGCTTTGAGGATATTTACATCCAAATCAGGTGAATGGTGTAGGAATTACAACAGTTTGTATATGTGCCTCCCACTTTTAAGGGACCAAAAGTAATGGGATAATTGGCTGCTCAGCTTTTCCATGGCCAGGTGTGTGTTATTCCCACATTATTCCATTTACAAGGAGCAGATAAAAGGTCTAGAGTTTATTTCAAGTGTGCTATTTGCATTTGGAATCGGTTGCTGTCAATTCTTAATATGAGAGCTGTCACTATCAGCGAAGCAAGCCATCATTAGGCTGGAAAATCAAAGCAAACCCATCAGAGAGATAGCAGAAACATTAGGTGTGGCCAAATCAATTTCTTAAAAAGAAAGAACGCACTAGTGAGCTCCGCAACACCAAAAGACCCGGAAGACCACGGAAAACAACTGTGGTGGATGACCGAAGGATTCTTTCCCTGGTGAAGAAAACACCCTTCATAACAGTTGGCCAGATCAAGAACACTCTCAGGTGGTAGGTATATGTGTGTCAAAGTCAACAATCAAGAGAAGACTTCACCAGAGTGAATACAGAGGGTTCACCACAAGATGTAAACCATTGGTGAGCCTCAAAAACAGGAAGGCCAGATTAGAGTTTGCCAAACCAAATCTAAAAAAGCCTTCACAGTTCTGGAACAACATCCTATAGACAGATGAGACAAAGATAAACTTGTACCAGAGTGATGGGAAGAGAAGAGTATGGAGAAGGAAAGAAACGGCTCATGATCCAAAATATACCACCTCATCAGTGAAGCATGGTGGTGGTAGTGTCATGACGTGGGCATGTATGGCTGCCAATGGAACTGGTTCCCTCGTATTGATAATGTGACTGCTGACAAAAGCAGCAGGATGATTTCTGCAGTGTTTCGGGCAATATTATCTGCTCATATTCAGCCAAATGCTTCAGAATCCAGTGGATGGCACTTCACAGTGCAGATGGACAATGATCAGAAGCATACTGCGAAAGCATGTATGAATGTTATGCAATGGCCAAGTCAATGACCTGACCTGTATCCGACTGAGCATGCATTCCACTTTCCGAAGACAAAAATGAAGTGAAAATGCCCCAAGAACAAGCAAGAACTGAAGGCAGTTGCAGTAGAGGCCTGGCAGAGCATCACCAGGGATGAAATCCATTGCTGGTGATGTCTATGCGTTCCAGACTTCAGGCTGTAATTGACTGCAAAGGATTTGCAACCAAGTATTAAAAAGTGAAAGTTTGATTAATGATTGTTAATTTGTTCCATTACCTTTGGTCCCTTAAAAAGTGGGAGGCACACATACAAACTGTTGTAATTCCTACACCGTTCACCTGATTTGGATGTAATTACCCCCAAATTAAAGCTGCAGGTCTGCAGTTCATTTTATTTCAAATCCATTGTGATGGTGTATAGAGCCAAAAAGATTAAAATTGTGTTGATGTCCTATTATTTATGGACCTGACTGTATGTGTCAGACAGGATACATGAAATAATAATGATTACCATTACTGTGTAACTTTACCAATATAGAATAATTATAAGTGTTTTTAGCATGATATACCATAACATAGTATACTGTCCCATCCATACACAAATCTATTACTAATAATAATATTGCACGTCATCCCTCGTCCTGTGCAAAACTAGCTCTCTCTCCTCTACTGCATATTCACAGAGTGACAATAACAGCAGCCTGGTCCAATTTGAGGCCACTAGTGCCCTGTTTTTATTTTCATTTAAGGTCTGCTGAAGGTTCCAAAACTCACCAGAAATGACTTATTTCCATCACCACGTGGGTGGTTAACAATTACATCTATCACACCCTCTGTGGGCTGTGCGTGACCTCTCAGCCATCATAGCTGTCATCCTAATATGATGGATTTTGATGAAATGCCTCCCACAAGATTAGGAAGAGGAACCGGGGCTGTCAAGGGTCATACAAGGTGGACGTCCATCAGAATTATCTACTGGGTTCAGTCTCCTTTACTCTAACTTGGATTCAAAGTGTTTCAATATTCTAATTCCTGTTCTTGACCCTCGTAGTGCTCCTCTGAACCAGGTAGTGGGTAATTTGGGACAGAGGAGGACAGCAGGAGGCCAGCAGCAGGTTGGCTCGTGTTTGGTGAGCCACACCTGAGGGCAGATGTGGGGGTTAACACGAGGATCCCAACTCTGACAGGGTGTCAATACAAAGCAATTTACAGGACCCCATGAAGAATCGACCCCCTTGATAACAGGCAATTTCTGTGCTCTGCTGGTCACCACGGGCCACACAAGACCAGATCAGAGTAGCAGGGAAAGGTAAAAGCAGACAGGCAGACAAAGGGAGACGGAGAGAGTTTGGAAGAAAGACGTGTGTGTAAATCCGTGTACTGTACAACAACTGCATCTATACATACTCATATTTAAGCTTAAAGCCACTCTTAAGCACAGATACAGTACCTGCAGACAGAGGGCAGCCACACACAGGCTTCCATGTCCACACATTTCTGCACACACACATAAAAACTCCAGGCTGCACACCCACATGGTGCTCTCCATCTAAAACAGTCGACCCGTGTTAAGACTGTGGATAAGAGGCAGAACCGCACAGAGAGAAGGGGATAAAGTTAAACAGAGAAACAGCAAAGGGAGAAAGAAAATGGAATCTGAAACTGAATAATGTATTAATGGAAAGAGAGAGAGAGAGAGAGAGAGAGAGAGAGAGAGAGAGAGAGAAAGACAATTAAGAGAGAACAGCATTTTCAAATTGAGAGAAATTTTAATTCCATGCTTTTCATTCCTCAACTTGGAGTGAATTCACCAGGATGTTAGTCAGCTGAGGGGGTAACCATAATCCAATATATGAATATCAATGATACCTCTATGCATACATAACTCAGCAATACATACATTGGCTGCCCATGGACAAGTGGAAGGGAATTGGGCTTGGAATTGGGAAGGATGCTGGTTTGAATCCCGGAATTCTAATTATAAAACCAAATCAAAAAGTACTATTAAGCTGCATTATGGGCTTGCTTATCCCAGCATCTTTATTGTATTTATGAGGGTTTTTGTTATAGTTCCTTTTCATTTCAAACACTGAATCATTGCAGTAATACAGACCAATACTGTGTCAGTATACACATCGGGCTGATTATATGACATGGCAACATGGCAGTGTGAGCAAATAGACTCACGGGACATATGATAATTTGTGTTAGATTTCAAATGTTGTGAAGTAATGTGTTTTACGATGCTGCAGTGGAAAAGAGTGTTCCTTTAATGAACTATGGTGCATGGAAGTCTGTCAAAGATGACACACTATAAGGGTGTGTGGAAGACAAAGGGTGGAGTGACCTAAACATTGCGCAATGCAGGAAAAAAAATTAAGGCAGACAGCAATTGATGACTCGCCAGACATTATCAAACACTGCCTGACATGGTGCCAAGCATATTAAATGAAGAGCAAAGGATTCTGGGAAAAAAAACATAAGTTGAGTGGCTGCTGAGGTGAACATTTGATCTTTGTCAGGGAGGTGAAGGAGAGCCGGCCAATCTGCTCCAATCTAGTACCAGTCTGTCAAGTGTAGTGAGTAATGGTGAATGACATCGCTAACCTCCCCCCAATCCTTTATAACATCTTATTGTTTCTCCAACAAAAGGTCCACATGCCCCAAGTTTGTCATTTCACTGCTAAGAGAACAATAAGTCTTTTTTGACTTTCTGCTGCCTTTATGTATTTTATTGCTATGGTTCTTTTTTCTTGCCTCACAGCATGAGATCACCTTGTTATGTTGTATGTGTGAAAGTGCCGACCAGGCTGGTAATCAAGACTGAGGAGAAAATCATCAAAATTTTATGGGAAAATTCAGAGGATGACATTAGGTTCTATCCTTTGGGTGTGAGGAATAATGGTAGCAAACTTCACTGCACCATCTGTTGAAATGTTTCACTTAAAAATGTGGACCTGATGCTGGTGTTTGAGGGTATGTTGGACTAATCTTCTGAGGAACATGACTGCCTGTACCACAATTCATGTTAACCCTTCCAACTTTAGTCTCAACCAAACCACAGTCAGTAATTTAGTGCTGACCAAACCAAAGGACTGACAAATTGCCGTAACCATCCCTGCATCAAAATGTCATAAAATGAACGGTCAGAGGGAAAACACAAAATTATGCAGGATAATGTGACAATATAGCATAATTATACACAGCCAGTCTAATTCTGCCCCAGACCAGAAGACACTAGGAATATTTACAGTAACTGATTGACTTTTTTGCCCACCCCTAGTTCTGTATTAAAAACATAAAAAAAACAAAAAAAACAAATGTGTAGTCAAAGATTGTGTTTCTAAAATAAGTCTCTCTACTCCAATGACATCGTAGGGGTGGAAAATACAGGGCATCTCACAGTACGTTACATGGTCCGTGATACCAATAATGTGGTATACAGAATACAACAATTCTCTGATAAACAATATATTCACAATCATATAGCGATGCATTATGACATCTCTCTAACTGAAGAAAATTCAATTCAATTTTATTTGTATAGCGCCAAATCACAACATATATTATCTCAAGGATAGTAAGGCCAAAACCTTTACAATATCACAGAGAGAACAGAAACCCAACAGTTCACACAATGAGCAAACACTAGGCATCAGTGGAAAGAAAAAAATCCCTTTTAACAGGAAGAAATCTCTGACAGAACCAGACTCAAAGATGTGCGGTCATCTGCCTCGACCGGTTGGGGTGAGAGGAAAA
>JAFBJR010000150.1:4681003-4748357 GCA_016785285.1 Brachirus orientalis
GAGAGAAATAAAAAGAGGGAGAAGAGCGAGAGACAGAAGAGAACGACCAGGAGCAAATATACCACAGTTGTATCAAGTTTAGAATCAGTTATGTCATGTTTATAGAACTACAGTGTCATTTATACAAGCAGCAGCAAACATTATTGATAAGAAATTATATTGATGAACTTTTAATCAAAGCATAATAATAATGACAGCAGTATTATTGTTAGTGATAATAATGATAATTGTATCATCAAAACTGAATCTGGATCCTGCAGCCTGCAAAATGAAGACAGAGGGAGAGAGAGAGGATGGAAGGAAGCAGACACAGACTTGGGAGAGAAATAAAAATAAGGTTAATGACACAATTAGGTCACATTCAGTGTGAGAGAGTGAGTGTGAGTGCACCACAGGAAATCCCCCAGCAGTCTAGGCCTATATCAGCATAACTAAGAGATGGTTCAGGTTTCCCTGAGCCAGCTCTATCTATAAGCTTTATCAAAAAGGAAGGTTTTAAGTTTAACTTTAAATACAAAGAGAGTGTCCGCCTCCTGAACCGACCCTGGGAGCTGGTTCCACAGGAGAGGAGCCTGGTATCTGAAGGTTCTGCCTCCCATTCTACTCTTATGGACTCTGGGAACTACAAGCCTGCGTTTTGGGACCGAAGTGATCTGTTGGGCTAATAAGGTGAAACTAGATCTTTAAGATATGATCATTAAGTCATTAAGATCATTAAGTGCTTTGTACGTGAGGAGGAGTATTTTAAATTGAATTCTAAACTGTACAGGGAGCCAGTGTAGAGAAGCTAACACTGAGTGATGTGGTCTCTCTTACTAGTTCCTGTTAGAACTCCTGGTGCAACATTTTGAATTAACTGAAGAGTTTTAACAGACTTATAAGAATATCCAGATAGTACTGAGTTATCTTGATGTAACAAAAGCATGAACTAGTTTTTCAGCATAAAGTGTTTCTAATTTTCATAATCTTCCGCAGGTGGACGAAGGCTGTTTTGGAAATGTGTTTAATATGTGAGTCAAGTATACAGTATATCCTGGTCAAAAATAACTCCAAGGTTCCTTACAGTGGAACTGGACGCCATGGTGATTTCATCTAAAGTGACAACATGGTCAGAAAGTTTGTCTCCAAGGTGTTTGGGGCCAAGTATAATAACCTCGGTTTTGTCTGAGTTTAGTAGGAGGTTACAGGTCATCCAGGACTTAATGTGTACAAGACATGCCTATAGTTGAACAACCTGATTTATTTCTTCCGGCCTCATTGATAAATAAAGTTGTGTATCATCTGCATAACAATGAAAGTGTATGTTGTGCTTTCTAATAATGTTCCCTAAAGGAAGCATATATAAGTTAAAAAGTATAGGCCCAAGAACTGAGCCCTGTGGAACTCCATAATTAACTTTTGTCAGCAATGAGTCATTATCATTAACATGTACAAAAGTATGACTGAAAGCTCTTTATGAGAGTTAAACCATGGTGCTACTCTCCTCTGATTCATCTCTTTCTTTTTGAGAGGGGCAACACTATCTAATGTAGTATGCAGTGAAGCTGCTGCATTATCAACAAGATTATCAATGAAAGTGGGTGTAAAATCATAACTGTTAACTTGAGGTGTCTCTTAACATAGCTTTCTCCGCCATTATTCCTCTTTATACTCCCTCCTCTTTGCCCAGGAAAATTCAGCCAAGTTTCCCTTATTCATTTGATTAATACCGCTACTGTTCACGTATCGATTATCGGATTGTACGAGGAAGGATGACAATATATCACCAAATTGATATTTTGATCCACCCCTAGTGCATCGATTATCACACAGTGGATTTTCATGTCTTTGCAGACGTGATGACATTTACAAGGTTTCTTGAAGCGACTCCTCTAAGCTCAACACGCTATTTAAGTGGTGACGTTGAATGCATCTCTTTAGCTGCTCCTTTTAGCTCGACACACTGTGCACCCTGCATTACTTTCACTAGCTCTCATGCAACGCAGTGTTTTAACCAGCACTGTCGTTTAGTGATGGACAGTCAGATAGTATCTACACTCACAATGAAGCCTCTGCTCTTCAATGTTTCTTCTCCCTCACACATTTAATAATATACTCTTCACACACGTCTCATCTTGTGATAAAAGCTTTCTCGACTTTATAACCTCTCTGTACTAAATTTCTTCAAAGCACTGAGGTCCATTTTGCATGTTTTCTACATTTACTAAGAGTGTCTGCGCTCCACAAAATTCCCACCACTGCATAAATAGACATGGTTATGGTTCCTCCTAGTTACTATCCACCCCCTTCTTTCCATTAGTATTAGTTTTTGCCAGGGTACAGATTTTGTATCACTCTTTTCCTATTATTCATAAACAAATATTGTTAAGTACACTCTGTGTATTTCAGTGAGCTATAACCAGAAGAAAATTTATATCTATGTGCTATTTGTCATTGTATCACTATATTTCTTACTTGCAGTTCTATTCCTGTCCATGTAGCCTGGTTTGGAACAGGCAGGTTGATGGGATTAAGAGGCAGACCAAGATGTAGCTGTAGGTTTGACAGGCAGCAGAAACTGAGAAATTGAGGTAAACAGACACATGTAAAGTGCAGTCTGCTCCCCAGACACATGCATTTATTCCATCATACTGTATATGAGGGAGCGCTCTTTTGGAGGATGGAATGTATGAGGGCAAACAGATACACAGATAAACCCCTTTTGATGCTACACCTTGTCAAACATCCATTTACTTTTTGTAACTGCCTAAAGTAGGTAGAGAGAAAATATATTAATGACTTTGTTACCGTGGAAACTCAGGTAGAAACTGTCCTGGTGATGTTTTACTGAGAATTCTGCCAAGGACACATACACTTTCATGTAAACACACACCCACAAAAAAACATGTTTTTTTTTTACATTTGTACTGCAGTAAATATATATATATATATGGCATTCTAACAGTTGACCTGCCATTTTTTTCCCTACAAAGCAAAAGCATGAAAAAAAATTACAAATAAATCAGTCCGGGTTGAGTAAAACTTCACAGAGATGAGAAAAAAGCATATGCCATATTTCAGAAATAGCAGTTAATAGCACTCCAGGTCTGTTGCAGTGTTTGTCTTTTTGCCTTACGGAACAAATTTGCAATAACTGCCATAAAATATGAAAAGGTTACTTTCAATGCTATAAAATGTTCTGAAAATTTGTGAGGTTCAGTATAAGCTGCACTGAGTTTCACTAAGAGCTTTTGTTATACTAAGGTCACTGCTTGTTTTCCCTGTTTCCCAGGCATGTGCAGTATAAATGACCATTAATACACACATAGATATCAAATTTAAAAAAAAAAAAAAAAAAAAAAAAAAACGTGACAGAACCTGACCAAAAAAATAAGCTACTTCTTCTGTGGTCAGCTGTTCTGGCCCAACACCAAAGCTTTGGCACAAGAAGACGTCACATTAGGCATCATGTTCGAGTGGTAAGTAGCAAAAAACATTTGTCATAAATGCATATTCCTACTGTATTGTATGACATAGAGCTGGGCAATAAATTGATTTTATTGATTAGATGTTTATCTGGAGTCGGGTCGCGGGGGTAGCAGCTTTATCAAAGACTAACTCTGACTTGGGGATCCCAAGGTGCTCTCAGGCCAGTGAGGAGATATAATCTATCCACCTGGTCCTGGGTCTGCCCCGAGGTCTGACCACCCAGTTGGTGACATCCATACCAGATCCCCAAACCACCTCAACTGGTTCTTTTCCATGCAAACGAGCAGCAGCTCTATTCAACCGTCTCTCCCAGATGACTGTGCTTCTCACCCTATCTCTAAGGGAGACCCTGTGGAGAAAACCCATTTCGATTAACAAAACTAACAAAATTAACAAAATTGCATCTTGAGACGGTAGAAAGTTAAGTATCTCAGGCGGCTTTCTCTGCTGTGCTGTCTTTGTATTTGTTTGAATTTTATCATTGTGTTTATCCATGCATTGTTTGAGAAGAGCTATTTTAAACAGATTTAACCAGATAAAGACAGAAAGCCCTCCTGTTTTTCTTCATGTGCGTAATTACTTATGATCATGTGGTGACCTTCTGTGAGCTATTATCTCTCAGCTAAATTACAGAGATTATATGGCTGTAGAAATGATATGGGCAGAATAGAAAATTGCAGTAAAATACATAATTTAGTCTGCAGGCTTCATCACTCCACTGTGGTTTAACAAAGACTGATCACAGTAGTGTGCTTTAATTAATGCTGCAAAAATACATATCATGTCCACGATTTAGGGCCATAATCAAGTGTTCTATACAACTGTAATTTCATACGATTATAGATATTTTAAATTTACCTTAGGATAATTGTTATTGGGATGAATGTGACATTTAAATGCACTGTATAAGAAGTGTGTGTGAGAAATTGGCCAAATATTATTTTTTTCTTTAATGTTAAATTTCTTTCCACTGACATATTATTTAGTTATCCGTACTGTTGTGAATAATACTGCAGCCGGAGGCATTATTTTAGTTTTACTTAGATGTTCTACAGCATATTTTATAAAGAAAATACGATGCACTTGATCCCCTTATATAATATAGTGTTTAAAATGATAAATGTATTCCTCCCCATCAAATTTTCTGTTCATATTTTTTTTCTTTTTTATGCAAGCCGTGAAATCTCAATTTTGATTCACCATCGCCTTAATTAAAATTCAAAAATCTAATATGCAATGAATAAAGCAGAAGAAAATTTGAGCTTCATACCAAACATTTTTCTTTAAGAGTTATGACCCCCCCCCCTCCAAAACGTTTACTTTACCCCTGTCAAGCAACAACACATCCTTGTTGGGAAAACCTGATAAAGACTCTTTGCATCTCTCCATCGCCTCTCCTTCCCCGTGACTTGCTTCCTGCTCCCTTTCCCTGCCATCCATCAGCCACTATTTACAGTCTAATCCAGTCTTGAAGTATAGCTCATTAATAGGGTGAGGTAAAGATTTTGGATTAAGAACAGATTAAAGATGATTAATGCTGCATAATGAGTACTAATCTTGTGCTCCTCTGTTCCGCTCAGTGTTTTAATGTGTGTTTTTGCTCTGCCCCTCCTCGATGGCTAAATCATCTGCCTCGAGGTACAGCAGCTGAAATAGAGTTGTTGGTTTACCGAAATTAAGAAGATCTGTCACAAACGAGGCACAGGAGCTGTTTAAATGAGGTGGTTTGGGTCCGTTAAAACTAGCCGGGGTAAATTATTAGCACCTTTCAGACAATGCATCACACATGTACTGTTTACACACCACCATGAACAGGAGCTCAATCTAGAGCCTAGGAATGATTCTTAGTTGGTAACCTCACACCTCCTAAACAGATATGTCATGGTTTGAAGTGCTTAAAAGACATACACACACGCGCGCGTGCGTAAAAACACACACTATGCCCTTGAAAAGTGCAAGAAAAGGGAGAAGGTCACAGACAATCATTCCAGGCTCCTCTGGGGCCTACCAGCTTCCAGAACACCAACTTTGGGAGTCCCACTCCTTCACCATGCCTCCTTCCCTCCTCCCCCAACAAACCCTTTGTTAGCACAGGATGTTGAGGAGAATAATGTACAGTACAATGTCCTATAGTTAACAATGTGCATCAGGGCATAAGTAAGTAACAATTTTCCTGTATGTGGAATTGGCACATCTATGACCATCGCCCAACAGAACCAATAAAGACATATTTAATCTCCACTAGTGCAGAGGAATGAGGATGTATAGAGAATGTAAACACAAGCATACTGCATATTATCTAATACAATTCAGATTTCTTAATTTAGTCTTTTCTTAAAAAAAAGAGTAATATATGAGATACATAAGATACATTTTTCCTCTAATGTCTCAGTGTATATATACAGTATATTGACAGATCACACAAGTTACTCCATCTTGACAGTGGCTGACTTTAATAAAGTGGAAATTGCACTCTAAAGTTACTAAAATTCAAGATATACCTGTATGTACTTTTACAGTTTTTGACTTTTCAGACTTTTTTTTCATTTTTTCATACCTTTGCCTGAGTATAGTTTGAGATAACCTGGCTTTTAGGATAATGTTTTCTTCACTGCCAAGCAGCAACTGGTCCTGACATCAATCACTCTGGTGTCCACTTGTCATGATTTATCATCTATTTTCCTCTAAATGGGAACATCATTTATAAAATTATCATCATATTCTGTTTAAAAAGAGCTGGAACTAGTGACTGAGCTCATAAACGTCTGCAGAAAATGTTTCCCGATGTTTTAAACGGTCAATATTTTCTTTATTCCTTATTATCAAATGTTACTTTTTGAATATTTTGAATACATACTTCTCCTGCCACTGGGTTTGGCACCAGCAGTTGTGCAACCTTCACGTGGAGGATAAAACTGTCAACAATGAATGGATAGATGGTTTAAAAAAAAAGGCAATTTCATCTCATTTAAGGCACGTCTTGTTTACACATCAAACATTTTATTTAAAAAAAAAAAATAGTTTCAGTTTCGAGAGTGAAATGCCCTGATTGACAGCAGAGACTGGAGCAGTGCGACTCTGACTTCACCAATGCAAGAGGCTTGTCTATCTGTCCATCAAGTCTTCCAACCATCTATTCAAGATTAAAGCAACACATGTCTGAGATTGTGGCTTCACTTTTGCTCAGTATGAGTAAGAGAAGGCCTGTTTTTTGTTGCGGCAAAAGCTGAAACTGGTTCAACACTTTTGCTGGATTCCTCTTTATTTGCATCCATGTTGCATCAATGTAGTAGTCACATTAAAATGAATGAGGGAACTGAATTGTTTATTGCAGTGCTGTTGCCCAGCTTTCTGTCGGTTTGTGAATTCGACCTTGAGGTTGGGAGAATGGCACACACAGACACACTGTCTATTCTCACACAGGACAGCATTGTTCAATTAGTTGCTGTTGTTTTTTAGGAGTTCTGGCAGTTTCTGAGACTTTACAAAAGAATAAACCAGATTAAAACATACCTTCTCACAACAGTTATAGTAGATAATTTAGCAAATGCTGACAAAAACAGAATGAAAGAGTGTCAAACGCCACCAAAAAGAACTTTCTGCCTTGTATCAAATGTGGCTCAGCAACTGTGGCAGCAATGACTATGTTGGCATTTCAGAGGAAAAGTTCTTTGAAAGACAGAAAATGCATCACTACAAAGACAAAACCCACTGACCATGCTGTGATGAAGGCTGTTATTAGAAAAAAAATGTGTCAGGATGTTGTGGCCAGATTTTCTTCTCTTTAAAAAGTGAAAGCACAGGTTTGGTATGATGATTTCAAATGACGGTTGCGATCAATGGAGAGCCTCTTTTTGCTTCTTTCAAGGACTGTTCTGCTCTCAGCAACTTTGAAAAATGTACTTGTCTACCTTCATCGCATAATTGAGCTTTTGTTGTATCCCAGCATTAATTTTCCCCTTTCATTCCTTTACCTTTTCTGCCCTACCATCCTCCAACTTCTCATTTTCTCTCTCTTCTACCTCTGCTTCACACTCACTGAGTCCCAGTTCCCCATTTCCCTTCCAATCACAGACTCCCTGAGGATTTGAGGCCTTCTCTAGCCATTCTTCCCCCAGACACACACACACACACACACACACACACATCTCAATTCATTCTTACCCACCAGATATAAACAGCAATCTCTCTGCTTCATCTCTTAATTCCCCATCCCCTTCTTTTCCCACATGTGCCCCATCCCATAAGAGAATCTCCCTTTGCTGCAAAATAATGAAATAAAATCTCACTGCCTTATTCACCAGAAGCCTCTAGCCCTTTTCAAAGAGAGGACGAAGAACTGATGAATGTGGTGGGGCAGATGTGGATGAGAGGAGAGCAATTAAAATTGTCTCTGCCTCCTTTTCCTCTCCAGATCCACAGGGAAAACAACAGCAGACAGAGATTGTGTCTGGTATTGGGGAAAAGAAAAATCTGTCTCCTCTCAATCAGAGAAACCTATTTTGAAGATTCTTTTTTTGGTTTTTTAAAAAGAGTATTGAGGTCATAAAACATAAAACACAATTTTAAGAGCTTAAGAGAGGAAAAAGTACTCAAGCAACACTTTTTTGACCCATGCATATATTGTACCTTCATGGATTTATATTTAAAACATACTTTTGAAAATGTGGGATAAGAAGGAGTAAAAATATGTATGAACACTTATTGGGATACCAGTGAAAATGACATGAAGTTACCATGCGATTTGAATAGAATTTCGCCAAGTGTCGAGGAAAATCTTTCAGGGCATATTGCTCTATGCTTTGACATTAAATGGAGAAGATAGGCAAATATGTTCTCACACATCAACGTCTGTGTCCAGATAAAGTCCCTATGGCTGTGGTTAAATAATTAAGGTTTTATTACAGCTTTAGTCCTTAAAATCCCTTTCTAATAGGAATGCACAATATTGGATTTTTTTATATATATATATATATGTATGTATGTATGAGGTGATGAAGGTCTCCCCTCTACTCAGCTTCTTTCAGAGGTCTGAGGCCTGAGCTGGCCAGTAGGACCATTTAGAGTTTGCCACTGACCAACTCTCTCCTCGCTGCTCCTCTATTCAATAAAGGCACAAAGGAAGAAAAACAGTGACCCTATCTTGACTATCTTCTGGTCATACCATGGTGCTGAAACTAAACACTGGCTTTGAATTTAACACATGTAGACACATTTAAATTACTTGACCTTATAACTAAGGTCAAGTAAAATAAAATTGTTACCCTACAATTATGGTTTCTAAGTAAAAAATACCCATTATCCAAACACTTCTTATCAGATAAACAATCCACTTGTATTTACATGAAAACATTTTTTTTTAAAATTGTTTTTCTCTTTTAAATGAACAAGCTCTGTGCATCTTTGGAGAATGCTTATCTGGCCCCTTCCAATCATCTTCAAACTCTCCAATCACTACACTCAGCCAAGACCAGCACAATCACCGAAAAAAAAGCTAAAATGACTGGTCCAGAGTTTCAAGGTCTTATTAAAAAAATAAAAGAAAGAAAGAAACAAGAAAGAAATTTTCAGTCCCCGAAGACTGCTCGATTCTTACCGCACTGACAGAGGCTGGTTTTTGTGGTATACAATACAATCTGTTAGAAAGTTACTGCATTTGGCTTCTTTAAGGGTTCTAAGTGTTTAGCCCTGTCACTTCCTCTTTAACTCCTCAGTCTGTGCACTGAGGCCAATACAATATGGTAAATGATTAAACATATATTGTTAAAAAGGTCACCTGAAATCATTTTGACCAAAAAAGTTAAAATGCAAAGATATATCTTTGATATATTAGTGTTAAACTCTGAGCCCAACATTCATTCCTACTCTAGCAAGACTAAAAATGATACACTGGGGTTTTGCAAGATGTTACTGCTGTAACAGTTTCTGCGTGGCTGTGTGACATGTAACTGTGAGGTTTCCAAGAAATTTATACTCGTCTACAGTATGTGATAAACAAATATATCCTTGAAATCATTGACATAAAACTCCATAAACATGTTCCAGTTTTTGAAAACAACTGAGGAGATGAATCACCCATGACCGAATGCAATGAGTTACAGAAGCAAGTGGAGCACTGGCTACTCCATTGAGGATGACCTCAGGACTTTAGCTCTCGAGACAATGCTGAAAGCTTATTTTAAACCACTCAAGGGTCAGTTTTGCCAATTTCCTGTTTTTACCTGAACAAGTTTCAGTGAGCAGCCCTAATGTTAAAGGTCCCATTGTTCTGGAGGAGTAAAAGGACACCCTGTCCTACTCTATGTTGCACACCATGCTTTTCCTCCCTTTTGTCTCCCCCTTTAACTCCCTCCCCCACCTCCCCACCCCAAAAGAAACCCCACCTTTCTCCCAAAGGGGGGACTGGTGCCATGTGGTGATGAATAGTCAGATCTGAGGCAGGAGGACGAACAATGTAGGTCGAGCTCCAGGGCTTGTCGTCTACTGGTGCGTGTGTGTGTGGAAAGGCTCTTCAGTGGGGGGGGGGGGATTCAAAGTACATGTTGCTCTCCAGTGAGAGGTGTTGTTGGGGGGGGGGGGCAAGGGGGGCATATACCTGCTACATTATGATATATGGCGTGTCTGTTCCCCTTACACACCTGTTCTGGATGCCTATTCTGTCTCTGCCTTACACACACACACACACGCACGCACACACAAAATCACACACACACTCTATCATGAACTTACATCCACAGCCAGAGACAAGGTGTGGTTAATCAGCTCATTTGTTATGGTGTGGATAGATTAGCTTATGAACATATGCATGATGATTTACCGCCCTGCACCACACAGCACAGCAACCTTGTTCTGCAAAGTCAAACATGGAGGAGGAGGGTATGGTCTAATAAGTGACACTGTAGTGAACTTCAGTGACTTTGTAGGTCAGAGGAAACTGGAAATGGGAGGCCATGCAAGACATTTTATTTTTGCATGTGTGTATATCTGGTCTTAATGATGCTTTCATGCTTGTTGTCAGACTCCCTATTTTGGCTGGTGTTGACCATATTGTATCCCTAGTGGGTATGTATTTTGCAAAATCAAACAGAACAACAGTACTGACAGTGGGGATGAGCCAATATGACGTTCAGTATCGGTTAGATACTGGCCAAAATTGAGGGGTACTACCTACAATGGTCTATGCAACAGTTTTAACAGGACGTTACAGCACAAACTTCAAAAGTTCAAAATAATATTAAGCCTGATATCAGTATCGGAGGCCACGCAGTTGGTGTAGTGGTTAGCACTCTTACAGCAAGAGGTCCCGGGTTCGTGACCCGGTTAGAACAAGGGCCCTTCTGCATGGAGTTTGCATGTTCTCCCTGTGTGCGCATGGGTTTTCACTGGGTTCTCTGGCTTCCTCCCACAGTCCAAAAACATGCAGATTTGGGGATTATGCCAGTTGGACACTCTAAATTGCCAATAGGTATGAATGTGACTATGAATGGTTGTCTGTCTCTATCAGTTAGTCACCAGCGCACCCCGCGACCCTCAGTGGAGGATAAAGCAGTAGAAAATGAGTGAGCATCAGTATCAGTAAAAACTCAAGGTTGTGATATTGGTGTTGTTTCGGAAACATGAAAGTGGCATCAAGCTAGCCTTATTTGGCAGATACAACAACTTTGGTCATTAGTGCTGGAACAGAGAGCATTGAAGTTTTGCATCTATTTCAATTTGTTAAGAGACGTAACTAGTGGTTGCCTTCATGCCTTCATTGACCAATGCAGCTTCTGTTTACACAATCTTTTTATCTTATGTAAGACTTATTTTTTGTTTGTTTGAATGTTTCTTTGTTTCAAGAGGCTAAAAATGTATTCTGTGAGGCCACCATAACCTTTAGCTTGGGCTATGCAAATCTAAACAGTTAATTTTTGAATCTAAAGTCCGTTGTAGATCAGCAGCAATGGAAATGAAGGGCACTTTAAACGTCCAATGAAGGTTCCCAATATATGATACTTGGGGTCCCTGAGAAACATGACATTCGATCTAGTGAGTAGAGTAAGTATTCTATCCACAAATCAAGCAAGAGCAAATGGAAGAGCCAGGTATTATTTGCCATCATTTATGGTTATATTTGGGCCCACTATTACCTTAGGAAACAGTAGATGCAGGCCAGATCATTAGCAGTTCTGTTATTGGAAAATTGTTCATTGTGAAGCTAGTAACTGGTCATTACCTGTTACCAGTAATATCCACATATTATACAGCAGCAGATTTTTTTTTTTCTTTTTACTAGTGTGCAAGTTAGTAAAAAGTGCAACTAAAATATGTCCCTATGTTCAAACATAGCCTCAAAAGAAAAAAGAAAAAAAATATATATATACATACATGCTACCAGTCAAATGTTTATGCAATTTTCCAAACTGTAATGATGGACTGTCATTTCTCTTTACTTGGTTCTTGCCATAATATGAATTCTAACAGTTGTCAAATAGGGCTGTCAGCTGTGTACCAACCTGAGTTCTGCACAACACAACTGATGGTCCCAATCCCATTAATAAGGCAGAAAATTCCACAAATGAACCCTGATAAGGCACACCTGAAGTGGAAACCATTTCAGGTGACTACATCATGAAGCTCATTGAGTGAAGGCCAAGGGTTTGCAGCGCTGTCAACAAAGCACTTTGAGGAATCTAAAATATAAAACATATTTAGAGTTATTTTACACTTTTTTGTTTACTACATAATCTCATATATATTTATTCATAGTTTTGATGCCTTTAGTGAGAATCTACAATGTAAATAGCCATAAAAATAAAGGAATATAAGATGTGTCCAAACTTTTGACTGGTAGTGTATAATACTGCATTTAGCCCAAAAAAACATTGCTGAACAATCAGTCTGCAATTTTGCCAACTTGTGCCAAGTATGTAAGACTTGAAGTGCACTCAGTCTCGCAGTGTTTTGCTCAACTCAAAATTTGTATTTTATTTTAAAAGGTAAACAACACATTTACACATGATGTGAGAGTTCTGCAGTGGCTTTAGGAGAAAGAGTGTCAGCCCGAAGCACCTACAGCTTTTGTCCTGGAGGAAATATCTCCCCTGTGCTTTCTGACCACAGTCTATAAGCTAAGAAGTCTTGTTGCACTTCAAGCAAAGACTATTATCAGCATCAGTTCTGGTGAAATATAACAACACTTTGTTGTTTGGATGTTTAACTGTCTCCGCTGTGACCACTCTGTGACTATGTACAACACAATGAGATTTTTTTTGCGGGCTGAAAAAAAATCGCGTACACAGCGACAACGGATCAGAAAGACGTCCCGTAAAGATGGGAACGGAACACATCAATGAAATCGATGTAAAACATATGCCACACCTACATGTGGCGCTGTAAACAGACTCAGACAGAGCCATCGGACACGCACCGGACACACCAAAACAATAGAAGAAGAAAGGGCGCATGCGCATAAAATCCTTAATCTACCACGCATTAAGTACAAACCAAAACAAACACAACAAGAAGATGAGTTGTAGTTGGTATAAGACGACAAGGTTTTGTTGCAATAGTGCTAATAAACTTAGCAGCGCTTGCAGCTCAAACACAGCTCTGTTATCCACCATTGTTGTTGTTCTGGTTACCGGTTGTTGCGTGAGGTTACTTCTTGTTCTGGTCAAGTGACGGTGAAGGTAAAGTGACGTCATCATTTCAAAGTATCGGTTTCCTTGTCTACATGACAACGCGAAGGCGGCGTTGCCAGATTTTTCCACTCTGGAACCCGTTCTCAAAAAGTATTGTTTCAGGGCACCCAGAACGCCGTTCCCGTGTGTACGAGAGGCCGAAACGATAAAAAAATGTATTGGATCAACCTAAATCCATTCCCGTGTGGATTAGGCATGTGTCTCTGTGCGAGGCTCGTTAGCCCCACCCCTGCACAGACAGAACATACACAGATGTCTCCTCAGGATTCGGAACAGTGAAATTCTGTCGTACAAAAAGCACTGCTAATGTCGGTGCTTGGCAAAAACTATTATTTGTGCCAAAAAAAAAACATATTCCAGATAACAGGTGGAGATGATGCATGTGGTCCTAATGGAGAAAACATTCCTCTTCCCCTAGATCTGGATTTTCCTGCACCAAGTGTTTTCCCTTGTTCACTCAGACCAACAAAATCTTCGACATGTTCACTTTGATTCCTCTTATTCTTTCACTTTTTTTTTTCTTTCTTGCAGCACTTTGTCTTAAAGATCAAGCCCCTAACCCCTCTCTTCACCCCCCACCTCCACCCCTCCACCCACCTCTCTTCTTTCCATCACTCTCTTCTAAGTGCAACACTGCATTGAAACAGCAGGGAGCCCCCCCCTCCCTATGCCTCTTCATCCCCCCTCTCTCTCTCTCTCATCTGCCCCTCTTGTGTAACGACCTCAATCTGTCTGTCTCTTTTAGCCATCATTTGCAACAACAATTCTGTAATTCACTCAAAGGCGGAAAACTTTGAAGTGGCATCCTTCCCTCTGTGCATCAGTTTGCTGACTTATTTTTTTAGGAGGGCTATTTATCAGAAACAATACAGCCAGACAGAAACTAAAAAATGGAAAGTGTGCAGACGCTGTATACTAAAACACAAGTGTGTGTTGTGTGTGCCAGTGTGCATGTGTCTGCACTCTAGCAACTCTGTGTGTGTGTGTGTGTGTGTGTGTGTGTGTGTGTGTGTGTGTTCACCCGAGTATCAGAGCCTAAGACGGCCTCAAAGCAGAACAAAACAAAACAAAACAGTGCCGAGCGGATCTGCGCTATCATCCCCGAGCAGGCCGCTGCTCTCTGTCTCCATGCTCCGTTACCTGTTGGTCCTCATATAATTACAGCAGCCACCCTCATCCATCACAGTATTGTTGCACTGTTCGCCGAACCCATTCTCTCTGTGGCTCAGCAGCATTACATAAAGAAACAATAACAAAGTCTAAACAAGCACCATCCACCAGAAGAGGGGATTCGAGAGTGGTGGTGGTGGTGGTGGACAACAGAGAGGAGGAGGAGGAGACAGTGCAGGAGAAACACAAACACACACACACACACAGTTTTTTGTCCAGGCTGAAACTATGGCAATCAATACATAGTGCACTGGAGTATGAAATATTAGGAACACTGTTCTTCTTACTACAATATATGGAGTAGGGCAAGGTTTGGCCTCCATACAGTATTCATTTTAAATTAATTTATCTATTAAGAGCAGATATCATGTCGCTGAAGGCGGAATGAACCCCAGCATGTTTCTTTATTCTGAACCTTTACAAAAAACAATGTAACATAATGAACCAGTGGTTTGAGTCAAGCAAGTTTCAGATTTGACCACCAGCAGTGATGCTTCTTGATAGATCTAAACTCATTTGGCAACAAGTAAAATGTAAAGGACAATCACACATATTTAAAAGTCACATAGTACACCTTTAATGTGCTGCCTTTTTACTACAGTGCAATTCAACATTAGCAGTACTTGAATCCTATGTGGGCAGGTGCGGCCAAACACACATTTCATACAGCTATTTTTTCATACTCTATTTTTTTCCCCCAGAGTTGCAGAGTATTTCAGTTTTTTCCCCAAGCTTCAATATTTTCACCAACAGTGCCGTGGGCAACTATGTGACTACATAACAGTAAATGTGGTTTATTTGCTTTTAACATTTCAAATAGAAAGTTCAGCGCCAAACCTGAGCTGTGCAACGAGACCTGAGTAATCAAATTTACCTGCACTGGCTCTAAAAAAGGACGCAAAATATGACAAAATGTCTGGAGCCCTGTCACTATCACAGCTGTTCAGTATGGATTCAGTAACATATGAATTGACTGTATTATATTCTCCTGTCTTTTTTTTTAATTTTTTTTTTAGCACAGCCCTATTAACCAGTGATTCCCAGAATCTGGGTCGAGACCCACAGATCAGTCATAGGAGATTTTTTAGGGTTCCCAAATATATTTGCAGAACTTTGCCAACCTTTCAGTGCAGATAAATAACATGCATACAATGAGGTTTAAAATAATTTCCCAAACAGAATGATATGTTTACAGATTCAAAATAAAATTAGGTTTTGCAAATTAGGCAACATTATGCCCAAATTTTCCCAATCGCATTGATCACAAACTGTGATTTGTTTGTCGATAGTTTTCCATCTACAAAAAAAGTGGGAAATTTTAGTTTTAGAGTTAAAATCATTGTTAAGAAACAATGATTTTAAACTCCTAAATGGAAGTAATGCTAGGCTGTGCATTATGGCTTTCCATGTTCACAGGTTTTCATCTAATACTCAAAGATGAATCCTCACTGTGTCTCTCCTGGACATGAACATTCCATAAACAGCAGCTTGGCCACATGTAAACATTCTCTAATACTACAGAACAAACCTGGGTTTTTCGCATTCTACTTGTACTCAAAGGTAGAAAGAGTAACAAAAAGGACAAATCCAAACCTTTTACATATAAACAGAAAGTGTGTGAGGAACTCTCTACTTCAAACCTCTACAAATGTTTGTGTCATTTTTCACTCTCCTCTGGTCACTGGATGCTTGCTACTGTACATTAATTAAAAAAGCAGGAAAAAAATGTTTCTGCCATGGGATCTACCCCACTTTAGCCTAGACATTAATAACATCCTTTTTTCTTCCTTGTCAACACATGCGCTGTAATTAAAAAAAAAAAGGCAATGTTCTCTGACTGAAGTGAGGATGCCCACAACAATGTGGAAGGAAAGAAAATAGGACAGAGGAGGAGGAAGAGAGCGGGAAGGGATAAGTGAATTAAATGCTGTCTTTCAACGTGTCATTCAAATGCTTTGTTTATAAAATTCAATTTGAAGTTTCTGTAATTCAGCTTTAACGTAATCTGGCTTTCAAATCAGATTATTAATTTCATACATTTTAATCAGAGCTTATGGTGACTCACTGGAAAGTGACAATGCCTGTTTATTCATGCACATCAATGGTCTCACATGAAATTTGACCCATATACCAGGTATTTGATTATCTGCTTGGCTATAAAAAGTCAAACAGTTACTGTAACTATTCAGAATACATTAAAAAGCAACAAAACAAATGTTGTAGCAGTTATTAAATTTATTAAAACAAGTATTTCTACTCCAATGACTACCTCATTTGTGGTGCATATAGTATCACAAGGTGGCAGCAGCAAGCCTTTAATGAGTGGACTTTGTGTTTACAGAAGTTATGAAGTGTAATAGGTTTCTTGAAGGCATTTTAAATCTGCTCCTCTAAACTCTACACCCTGTAGATCCCACAAAAGTGCTGAAATTTACCAGGGTCTGTGAATGCAACCTGTTATCTAATCTCATGTTAGCTCAACACACTGTGAACCCTGTATTACTTTCGCTAGATCTCATGCACAGTAGTTTAGAATATTCCAATATTTGACAAATATAATTGAATAACTGAACATCATTTTTGCTTAACAGAATGAAATGCCCATACATACTCACAGGTATACAGACTTGAAGATATAAAGTTCTTGCAGGAGAGAGAGCGTGAGAGTTGCACTGGATAAAAACTAAAATTAACTGAGCATGCATGAAGTAAATAACACAGCTTTACAGGAGCAAAACACCTTTAAAACAAGGTGTAAAAAAGCAAATGCAGTCTGTTTCTGAACTCAGACATTATTGTTCTAGGAAGGAAAATATTTGTTAATGCAAACCACAGCTTTAGAACAGAAACAAAGCCAACAAACAGCATATTTAATAAATGATAGGTGACAGATTTAATGACTTTGACATATCAGCTCATATATAGCCCTAAAGCTGTGTTTCCACCGAGTGGAACAGTTTGGTTTGGTATAGTACGTATTTATTTCGTGTGTCCATTAATACCAAAATAACTGACCCAACAGCTCCTTTCTTTGGTACCTGTCCCTTGGAGTACCAGAGTACAATGATACGATACAGTTAGACTGGCAGTCAGCTATTTGTGCAATATCAACACTTTGCAATCAGTTTAAATATCCCATGCACGTCGAGGCAAATGTACAACGTCATGCTAAATGTCCACTGGCCACAGCCCTCATACCGCCTACCAAGTAACTGTACTGTTCTTAGTCCAAAATACAAGCCTGACACAGGAATGTACCTTTCCAAAATGCACCGTACTGTACCAAACCAAACCGCACCCTGACCCAGTATAAGAGGCACAGTTTTGGAGCTCTGTATCTCTTAAAATTAGAAAGTGCCACTAAGACTGCAACCAATGACTATTTAAATAGTCGACTAGTCTTCAACTACTGAAACGACTAGTCAGATTATGAACGTCAAAAAAAAAAAAATGGCTCTTACGTACATTTATTACAGCAATAAAATACCTTTCACACATGCACATACAGTAACAGCCTAGCTACTAATTATCATTTCCTCTTCAATTGTTCATGCATTGCTGAAGTGACCCCCATGTTACGCGAGACTCAGCTAAAATATTTTGCATGTGACAGTTTTCTTATTTGTGTCACATACTGTAGAAAATGTTCTCAAACTTTGAGCCGTTTATTTCTCGTTAGCCCTGCTTCAGCTGCCTCTATGGTGTTGCTTCCCATTATGTTCCTGGTCACTAGTGTGCATGTGCTGTCAGTGCATCAAAGATCTGGGAAAAGTGAGATGTCTCACTACTACTACTACTTCAATTGACTACAGTGAAACATTGCTTAGCGTAACATTGCATTCCTTGGGACACACACAATGACGTCACTGATTAGTACTACTACATTAGTCGTTGACTAATTTTTAATCGACTATTTGTCAATATCGTTTCAGCCCTAAGTGAAAGACACGGTGTACCCACTTGAGTATGTGTGCGTTTAAAATGTCAGCAGGACTAAGGGCTCACAATGTAATGTCTCGCCATTGCTGGTTAATGGACTGGCCATCTATTTAG
Source organism: Brachirus orientalis (assembly GCA_016785285.1). Taxonomy (NCBI): domain Eukaryota; kingdom Metazoa; phylum Chordata; class Actinopteri; order Pleuronectiformes; family Soleidae; genus Brachirus; species Brachirus orientalis. The sequence goes on from JAFBJR010000150.1 coordinate 4,699,378, forward strand.
AAATAAGATGGAGACAATGAATAACTTCTTCTGATTCTTCTTGATTAAACCACAGCAAAAATGTATTCATTCACCCACAATTTACAACTTCATTTGCAAGTATATGGTGTAATACACTGTATAATCATCACACCTCTTAATGTGTTAATATTTGAGAACTAACAGAAACAAGCTTTTGCATTAAAAGGTGTGAAAGCTGGTCAGTGAGGTGAAATATATATAAATATATATATATATATATTTTAAAATACCTATGCTGAACAAAACTGCTGCAGAGTTTAAAACATTTCTGTGAGGATTTGGGTGTTCTGCCTGTGTGTATGAGCTCAGATTTAATCTGGCTTCCACCTACATCCGCAGACATGCAGGGAGGGGTTAGGTTTAATCGAGACTATAAATTGCTTCGAAATGTGAATGGCTGATTGCCTCTGCATGTTGGTCCACAGAGACTACTGACCTTTCACCCAGTGTCAGCTGGGATTTGTTTCCACTCCCACCATGACCGTCAAGCAATAGATGGATGATCAAACTGGCTAATCTAGATTATATAAACGCCAGACCGCATCTCAATCTAATTTGAGAAATCTGTGGGAAGCAACAGCCAATTTGGCAGCGGCTGTTCAGTAGCTGCCACGTTGGATGTATGCAAAAGCTGGTAGATGTTGCTTCTCTGTCGTCCGCCTCCAGTGGACCAGGGGTTTGTGATTGGTTCCCTTTTTTCTGTAGTTGGCTAAAATGGTGTCCTTGCCAGATTTATGCAGACCGAATATGATTTGGACGCAAGATTTGGATGGTTTCACCCAGGCTAAGTCATGAGACACCTAGTGACACCATCTTGAGATGTATACTCAAAGTATTGAGTGAATATATCCCTGGTCCATGCTTTGGTAACTTAACTTTTAATTAACCAGAAATACCCTTTTACTTTGTGTTTAGTACGTTCTCAAAATGTTCTTGACATTCAAGAAGTCTCTCTTCTCTTGATAGTAAAGAGGTAAAACTTGTTTGGAAAAGGAAAACCTTACACAAACAAAATTAGACAAGTTTTGATTCCATTTCAGGCCACATGGAGTGACAGTGGCTAGCATTGTAGCCTCACAAGAAGGTAATTGGTTTGAATCCTGGTTTGACCAAGGAGTGTGCAGGTTCTCTCCGTGTATTTGTGGGTTCTCTCTGGGAGCTCCTGGTACTACCACTTCCTCCCACAGCCCAAAAACATACAGAGGTTAAATTGACCGTAGGTGTGAGTATGAGAATGAATGTCTGTCCTGTGATGGACTGGTGACCTGTCCAAGGTATACCTCACTTTTTGCACTGTCAGTTAGAGTATCAAGAGTCGGACTGGATAATTAATGAGTATATACTTTACAAGTGGGACTGCACATTTGGTACAGTTTTCTCAAATGGCAATAAATGTTGAATGGGTAAATAATAATGAAACGTTAATCACTAAAAGCATGTTGTTTCTCAGTTTCAATTTAAAACGTTCATTAGCAGCACATTATTGCAAGACTTCTGTTTAAGTACTGTTAGATGCACTTGAAAAGTCCTCACGAAGTAGTGTCACTGTCACAAGTTCTGAGGCCACTTAATCTCATTCGCTTTGTTGCATTTAACATCCTTTACTGCTAAATACATTAGTAATTTAGTTGGTCTGTGCCCTCTGGTATAAAACTTTATTACAGTACATTTGAGATACAGATAAATGACATACAATTATCCAACGACCGGTTAATCAATAACCTCCCTATTTCCCAGCCATTGTTACAAAGCAATTTCACTTCTGGGACCAAACCTTAATAGTAACAAACTTCTGAACAAGCTTCTGAAAAACACTCACGACTGTCACTCTCAAGCACATTGGTATATCAATAATTTGACAAGTTAGCTCTGATGCTCAGAACATAATTAACTTTTCCGTGCAAACTCTTTATCCAAACCCTTCCATCATTTTGCATGTTATTTGAACCTGTACAATGTGTTGCCACCTATGCAATCTAATGCGTACTTAATCAGAAGCTCACATGACATGAAGAGTTCAGGCCAAATTGCTGTGGTCAGAGTCAACAAGCACCTAGTGCTGTCCTTGTAAACAACCATCATTCAACCACTGCAGAGATGACACGTACATGTTGTTTACTGATAGCACTCGGATGCTTGGACTAACCTTACATGCATACTGAATATCAAATGTAATAACAAAAGCGTCCAAGCTAGCACACATACCGAGAAAGAAATTGGGGTGTTGTTGACAGTTTGATTGCATGAGTTTCTCTTGCTCTGGCCTTTACAATAGCCACACACCATCAATTCAGTCTGACTGGAATGAAAGCTTCTCTGAAGTGGTGAATACAGATGGGCCTTGGCTCGATGTGATTATGAAAGGGCCAAACAGAGAGGGAAAATTTTTATACTCATAAATGATCAGTGATGAACATCCTTGTAATTGCTCGCAGCCTCACGTCAAAGTGGGAATATAGGCACTTGGCACTGTCTTCACCACACATCTAATTTCTCCTTTCCTCCTATTAATGTGCTATAAGCAAAATAAAAGCTATGCCATTATAGTTGTAACAACGTATTTGCTTAATATACAAGCTGACCTATACAAGTTTCACATTACCTACAGTCCCTATTAAATGTTAACTCCAAGCAGGTATAATTTAATCAACCAAATCGAGGGTGTGTTTTCACACAAATCAATTTAATGTTCAGATGAGGCTTTGAAAGTAAAACTCATTCACATCTATTTGCATCCTAATATCACTGCAAGCTGAAATTAGATTCAGAAAATTTAGATATTTATGATAGTGTTCTTTAACTCCGAGTTCTCTATAGTCAGACCGTGCTTCATGTGAGGACACACAGATAACTGGCCAAGATTTTTTTCCTTAGTTAGTAATGTGTTATACTGGTGGGTTTTCATTTAGCCTATTCTAACTGTAGCAGTTTAAAGACTTGAAACATGCAGTTTATTATAACAGTAGTTCTGCACTCAAATCCCAGCTCAACCAGGGTTTTCTCTGGAGTTTTGCATTGGCTTCACTCCCACAGTGGAGGCATGCTGATTGGGAAGAGGTTAATTACAGCCTCTAAACTGACTGTAGGTGTGAAAGTGAGTGTAACTGGTTGTTTGTCTCTGTATGTGTAACTGTCCTTTTGGTATGACCATGTTTCTATGTTTCTGATCATGACAACAATCAGTATTTCAATTAATCTTAAAAACAAAACAAGATTTTAAAATGTAACTAATCCAGCTTTTCTTCATGATCTACAACGTAGTTTGAACTGCAGACTTCCTACGTAAGAAAAACTGAATGGGTCAGTGTCGTGCAACATATGGCCTGGCTTATTTTTCGTATCTGCAGAGAGACGCTGAGCATTACCGCCTACATGCTAATTAACACTGGTTGCGAACATTTGTTGTGTTTCAACATAAACAGTGCATTTCCATGCGAGACGTACCGTGGGAAAACCTAGTCTCGTGACAGCAGCTGTCCAGCCGTGCGGAAGTGGACCATTTGTACCCTTGCACCCTTATCCGGTATCCGGTACCCTTATCGGGTAACCACACAGAGTTGTGCAGATCCAAGTGCAGCGCATCTATTCCGCAACACAACCATTCTGCAACCAGTGTAAATTCAGGGTAAGCGTCCATAGAGTGCTTCCAATCAACTTGCATCCACTTGCATCCAATACCAGTAGCAACAGTCTCTCAACTTGAGTTCACCATCTGTTGAATGTCTTTATATTTCTTTAGTCTTTGTTGTCTCTTTTGTCAAAAAAGTAGAGTGTGCCACCAACTGGAAAGTGCCATGGTGTGCACAGCTCTGTAGGTCCAGTGTGTTCAGACCACCATGAAAATGGTTGGATGTCAAATTTTATATTAAAAGACCCTACTGGACCTCTGCAGACTTCATATGTAACTGTTTTGTGTTCAAACATTTGCAGCAATGAGAATGCATCTGAGATGTGACTGTTTTTGAAAGGTTGTCACTCCCTCAGTCATCGCCACACCAGCAGACTTCCACTCACCAAAGTGTAGCAATTCGACAAATTTGGAAGAAAGTTTAATGCCCCCCAAGAGGCAGTTCAAGGTGCAGCACAGGACTTTAGACTCATTCAAAGCAAATAAAAAACTGAAATACCAATAATCTGAATTATTTACAGCAGCCATCATAAATACCAACACAGCAGAGGGAGACATTTAAAGAGCATAACAATAACTGTACACCTGATCATAAACGGCACATCAATACAGAGGAACCACTCTGATCTAAAATCACTTGTAGCAGCCATTGTCAATATGAGTGTCCAGGGGGATATTTATAACTAATGACCAATAGTTTAAGTAAAATTAAAGAGAAAATATCTATGTTTTTACATCCATTACTCCACTGGACTGCTACATCCATATTCACCCACACTCCCCATGATTATCACATGCATAACAGTAAATGCCATGGGAAAAATAGAATTGTGGGCTGCTTATTGTGACCCTTACTCCATAGAAAACCAGTAACTTACCTATGCTTTGAGCTGAACATGTCCCACCACCAAAGGGGTTACGCTTGTTTGTCTGTTGTGAGCAGCATAACAATGAATTATGTTGAAAAATGCCAGGGATTCTGGTGATGGCCCATGGAAGAAATTATTACATTTGGAAGCACTGGCAAGGGTTTTGCATTGTCTCTAATTGCATTACCCCACAGACCACAGTTAAACGAATCCCATCCAGGTTTTCTCTCTCTCATTTTTATGTCTCTTGTGTGCAGTGTGGATCCATCAAGAGACTAATTACTACTGCCGAGTATCACTGATGACCTACTGGACTAAAAAAAAAAGTGTGCTTTTGTTTCATGGGTTTTAGTGGTGCTCAAATAGCCCACTTCCTGCTCTCAGACAAAAACACAGCATGCATCTTGACAGATACAGGACCAAAGGGAGCGTGGAGTTCATTCACGCGAGGGACTCGCACACGTCTTCTGTGCTGCATTCAGCTTTGTCTTTCAGATTTTCCCTTATTCCAAGGTTGCAGTTTCAGAGTCACTTGTACTCATCAAAACAGCAGTGGTCCAGCTGTAACCTTGCTGCTATAAAAACTGTAAAGAGCAGAGGGGCAGATGGAGAAACACACCGAGACAACAACTGAAAAATGAAGCTAAAGAGGGAAATGGAGTGAGCACTTGGTAGCAAACAGATGCTGGTGCTCAATGCCACAGGCTTAATTATAGCACACAGACAAAATATCTCCTGGAATTCAATTTCATAAATCATGGGAGAAGTGCTCCCACTCTTATTAATTTTAAGTGATACAGGTAAATATCCTTTTGCATTTCAAACAGGTCCCTCCATATCGATTCCCCGTCATTCTGCAGCCTATAGCTAATGTCGTGCCATCATTTATGGACAAGATGCTCAGCTTATCATGCCCAGAGGCCACTATTACATTCAAGATTAGACTATGAATGATTTAAATGGACCAAGGTTGGGCTATTGACTGAAATCAGGAAACTCAAAAAAAATCAGACACATTTATGGATTTAGCTTTGTTTTGCTCCAGAGGCTACACACTCAAACACTCAAAACCCACCCCTGATGAAACACATCTTTCAAGGCGTGAGGAAGAAAAAAAAAAAAAGCATTGAAGAATACAAAGCATAATAAAATGGCAGCAGTGCTTGTTAACAAGCAACAAAAAATACCTCAGCTGAGACAAAATTGCTATCGGGAGCGGCACTTGTTGAGAGATTATGATAATTAAGTCAGTGCAAACCAGCCGCATCGACGACAAATCATTTTTAAAAAAGAAAGTCTGATGAGATGACATTACATGGCATTGAAAAAGCCCAAAAAGGTAAGATAGAAAAGAGTAGATTTGACAGAACGGTTGTACAAATTGCCAATCAAGGGGAGCTATTTAGTCGGGAGTCATTCAAGTGAAAATTGGCGAAATGCGTCGACTAACAGGTGCAAGATTGACATGATGTAAATGCTCTGAATGACAAAATGTCTTCTTTACCTTAAAGAAATATGTTTAGTCTCTGTGCCTGACTGTGGAGTGGCAGAGGATATGAGCTCATTTCCTCCAAAAATGCAACTAAACTAAGTAAGACTGACAATTTATTTATTCATTTTTTCCACATTCTTCTCTTGAACAGATCATCCAGAACACAGGTAAGAGGGAAGAAAGAAATGGATGGAGGGAAGTATCAGGGCAGGCTAGAACTCATTGGTTCATGCACACATGAACTCATTCACGCTTCTCAGTGACTTCTCATTGCTGAGAACATCAGGCTGAAGGAGCACCAGGCACAAAGGAAGAAGTGGAGCAAGAATGGCTGAAGAAACTGACTCTGATCAATCCTTATTGAATATTTTTTCTGCAAATTCATTAGACACTGCACAAGTAAACAATTATAAGCTTGTACAGCTTTTATTCATATTGAATTGTAAAAAGTCAAGTATATCTTCTTTTCTTTGGTCTACGGTGAAAACCTTTCACTTATCACTCCTTATCAACTTTATCACTGTCAAAGTCTAGTATTAATTGCACTGCAGACCTAAATCTGATTATTTTGTGACATAAACTAATTGTATTTGGAGGAATGAAAGAACCCAGCCACTAGGGGGCATCTGACATCATATCTTTGTCAAATCAAATAAGCGTATCATTGTAAAGAGAGGGCAAGATGGAGGCGGATGATCCACTGTGGCAACCCCTAAAAAGAGAAGCCAAAAGAAGAACGAGCTGTATAAGACACATATTTTTAATATTCCGCTTTTTGGGGGAGAAGAAACAGGCAAATTTATAAGGCTGGGAGGTGAACCTGGTCACCTCTTCAATGGGGCCAAAAACTCAGTGGTTGGCAGGAAGACATATATATGAAATCCCTAAAATAAATGTGTAATTTTAGGCAACAATGTCATGCAAAGTTCATAAGGATTATGATATGTCCAAAATGGGTTAAAACTACTGATAAGTGTTTCCCTCTTCTTTTTTTCTCTTTGTTTAGGACTAATTTGGAGAACATGGACCTGTGACAAAACTCCCTTGCAGGCAGAGGAAAAAATTGGGCAATTTAAAAACAAATATATTATACATATTTATTAGTTCAATTATACTCCGACTTCCTCCCACAGTCCAAAAACATGCAGATTTGGGGACTAGTTTAATTGGACACTCTAAATTGCCCGTAGGTATGAATGTGAGAGTGAATGGTTGTCTGTCTCTATGTGGCCCTGTGATGGACTGGCGACCTGTCCAGGGTGTGCCCTGCCTCTCGCCCTATGTTAGCTGGAGACGGGCACCAGCGCCCCCCGCGACCCCTAGTGGATAAAGCGGTAGAAAATGAATGAATTAGTTCAATTATCAATTTGTTTTATCATAGACATAGCAAAATAACAAAATTCATTTTTTTTGTTATTTTTGTTGACTGCCATGATTGATATCCTCTGCTTCAGTACTCCAAGTGTCCAGGGTCAGAAGACGGTGTGTATAGAAAGCCCACTGCTGCAATTTGGCTGTGGTTTGTCCTTATGGACGAGATGCAGGGGCAGAAGCATTCCACTGCACCTCCTGTCTTAATTGCCTCTATCCCTGAGGACAAACCAGGTCCAAGTTATGCAGTGGGAGAACAGGAGGAGGAGCAACAACAAGAGCAGGAAGAGAGGCAGCAGAGAAGAAGACAGACAGAGAGGGAGAATGAGCCTCTTCAGCTGATATGAGAAGACACAAGGCTGTAGAGAGAGGTGGAGGAGAGAAGAGCACATGAAAGCACAGGGAGGATGCAGAGACTCTTCTCTCTCCTGGAGAAATTGGTGCATAAATAGTAAATTGTTTAAAAAATTAACTGTGCTGGGGAAAAAAAGGGGTGGTGTCCAGCCTTTTCTCCACTGTGCACTGCTTCATCCATGGAATGTGTCTGCAGCATTGGCTCATTCAATGGCTGCCATGTCACTATGCTATTAGATAGAGGTGAGGCAGAGTCTTTAAACAATTACCACATTTTACCAGGCAAAACTGTTCTCAGAATCATTTTATAGAACTACAATTCTTTACTTACAGATTACAAGTCATCATAATCAATGGGAAGCTCATCCAGACCAGATACCTTGTACTGGGAGTGATGGAGGGGAGTAGCTGTTGGAGGCACAGCAGCTACTACAGCTACAGCTGCCATCTGCAAATATAAGGTGCCCTGGAGGGGGACAGGGTTCTACAACGTGCTTACATCACAGGCTATGCGTTCCCCAAAGCCTCCTCCATCTTCTTCCGCTTTGTAGAGGATGCATAGCCTGTGATGTAAGCACGTTGTATAACACTAAAAAGAATATGTTTGAAACATGAGCTTTGAATTTAATTAAACAAGGCTTCGAGGCAGAGAAAATTCCTCGATCTTTTTTGTAATCGAGTAACTCGAGGAATCGTTGCAGCCCTACTGTAGACCACCATGTGCGATGCAACATTTGCCAGCCAGAACAGAAACACCTGGGTCTCAGTCGTGGCCCCACATCCATGACTCTGTTCTTGGTAGAGAAGTTCCAGAAGCAAAACCAGGGCCTCTGTGCTCAGTTGGAAATCTGACATATGTGTCATCTTGGCTAAAGAACCTTTCCAGTACAGGAACTCTCATGTTGATCCAACAGTGCTATGTTTTTGACAGTTAATAAAGTAAAGGAATAATAAAAAAATGTTAAAGAAATGAAATCTTGATATGAGTTTCTAAAGCTTAAAGAGGACATTACCTAAAAAATCAAATTTCTGATGTTTTTTGGTGTGCCCCCATGTCTTTCCCATATCTGAACATCACTGAAGTGTCACATGAAGTCTCACAATAAACACTTCAACCACTTCTGAGACAAGACTTCTCTGTTTACCTGAGCTTGAGCTAGCGGTTTTGAAAAGTCAAGTTTAGTTTCGTAACTAGCACATTTGCTGTGCCTTGAACCCTCCTCCAACAGCAACTCCCAGTTGTGGGTGTGAATTCAACCTGAAGAAGAACAAGATGAACTATTGTATCTGTTGAGAGCAACATGTCTCAGAAGAAAGGTTCAGTTCATTGTTGCTGTTGCTAGTTGTCAAAAACAACACCAGACGCTTCATAGACTCCCTTCTAATGAGGAAAAAAGAGCAGAGTGGATATCTTTCATTTTGATATTAATATCCCTGCTAGGCTTCCTGAAATGCTGTTTGTTTATAGCAATCACTTCGAAGTGAATTGTTAAACAAACGTAACGTTGGATTTCCTGGAGGCAATGCAAGTATTTCCAAATTAAGTAATAATGTCTTCTTTCATTAAAATTGTTTATTTTACATGATCCATAATATTATTTTGTATTTTCCACACTAGGGTAAATTAAACCACGCAGGCACTCAAACTGACGCTCCTGTGGTTCGGGCGACGAAGCACTGTGGGGCAGTCAGTCCGCTCCTAGCTGGCCAATCACAAGAGACTCATTGTCCAGAGAGCAGCAATAATCTGGCTTAATCTGAAATATCTATGAGCTTTTTGGGTTTAGTCAACAGTAACATATCAGACTATACTGTATGAGATTATGATGTTGGCTGTATGTCGTGTGGCTGTGCACGTGTTCCCAAATTTATTGGGTAAATCTGTTGCTAACAGTGGAAATGCCTCTCAAATATACTTAGATAAAGTACATGAGAAAACAGATTATACATACATAGATCATAATGTATACTTGACTGCCTCCTTCAGAAGGATCCAGCACCTGGAATTGGGACACTGCTTGTGATCACATGCACTTTTCTGTACATAACTACACTGCAATGACTGACAAACTCTTCTATCCAAGTTCAATGTCGACCCTTTTTACCTGTAAACAGTATGTGCACCCAAGTGCATGTGTGTTTTGTGAGTAGACCTGAGAGAGGCTGATAGGCGATGAGTGGACCACTGTCAAAGACTGTCTGACTTAACTGAGATAAGAGGTAGGGTCAGCCAGGGCACCCGTACCCAGATAAGGGAGGAGGAAACGGCTGGTGGGCAGTCGTTGACCCTGGATCAGAGTCAGGAAGAGGGGAAGAAATGAAACGTGACTAATGGAGACACAGCAGGCTGACCCCTGATCAGTGGAGAGCAGGAAGAGAATAGGGGTTGGGAAGGACAGAGGGGTAGGAGGAGAGAACGTGAAAGAAAGAGGTGAAGCGGACTAAAGATTTAAAGTGGGGTGAAAAGGTGTGTGTGTGTGTATATATAAATGCATAGTACACGTGGTACAAAAGATGCTTCAGATAAAACAAAAGAGCTCTGCCTGTGTTTGTTTTAGCAGACGAAGTACAGGGATCCCAAGTGTATTGGAGCTCATGCTGTCAAATGCAGTTTACTTTATTCACTGACAGAGAAGGACGGTGGGCAAAATGAAACAGGGATAAGTGAAAGTAATGTAGAAGCAAAGTAGAGGGAAATAGCAACTGAAGGTTAGACCCCTGCCCTCCACCACGAAGAAAAAAAAATTGACAAAATTTTTTTTTAAAAAATTTAAAAATTGCCATGGCAAGTCCAAAGACGACACTTAATGTTAGTTAGTTCAAAGTACACCTGTATTTTACAGTCAAATAAATCCATTGACCCATAAAAGTTAAACCTGGCATCTGCTAAACACTAACTGTTGTAGTCAGAGATTTCAAGTTCACAAGTACATAAACACTCACTGCCAAGACAAGCAGAGTTTCAGATTAACAGCATCAGTGGCTCTGTTGCAATTCATTCCAGAACTCTTAATAAGTATAACGCTGCTAAAATAAGACCCAAAGATTGGCCTACTGAATTTTTTTTTGTTGTTGTTGTTATTGTTTGTATTTTGTGCAGCACTAAATAAGACAGGTTGCACTTTATATTTTTAGCTGGCAGTGACTATCCCTTTATTAACTGTACAAAAACAAGAATAAGGAACATTTTCAAGGGACATTAAGTTTATCCAAGACCATTTGTCCTTGCAGCTCATCCAGTTTAGCCACATGCTTCCTGTTGTAAAGAAGTTTAAGATGGGTCTTCTTCAGCTCTCACTGCAAAATAAGGAAGAGGCTATTCTTTATCTTCAACTAAAAATGTAACTGTGTGTTTTACTTTCAGAAAGTAGTCATTAGACTAGAAGTCAATTTTCAGTTATAGCAACTAAATTAATCAATACTGACATTAATTAAGATTTAAAATCCATTCAGATAATTAACCCTAATTAATTTCCATTGGCTGTAGCTACAAGCTGAAAATGAGCTACAGTTCAGTCGATGTGACATATTGACTGTTGATTAATATTAATTGTTCTGACAAGTTGAAACAGCTGGAACATAACTGATTTGGGTCCACCACTTATAGTCCTGGCCAATTATCTGACCTGGATATTCCACATTTTTTAACCACAATGAAAGACGCACTGAGCAAAAGAGATCAAGCGGTTGAGAGGTAAAGAAGCTACTGCTGACGGCAAAGTAAACAAGATGTGATGAATAACAAACAACTATGGGATTGGCAAGAAAGTCTCGAAATGAACAGTGAGTTTAAGAGAGTTAGTCTGGATTGGTACATGATAAGTGCTAACATGCAAATGGTAAGGCAAAGTTACAACTCAGAAGTACATTAGTATGGTCTTGCTAATAAGACTGCGCTGAAACTGATGAGGGCTTTTGTGTTGTGATGGCTCACCAACGGGCAGAATAGCTCCCATTGTTGTCAATGGGGAGAGAGAGGGCGAAGCACAATCAACAGCTCTGCATAAAGCAAATTACTATAATAACAATTCTTTTCATAATCAAATAATCAGTTGATCATTTTCTCGATTAATCAAGGACTTGCTTGGTCCGTAAAATGTCAAAAAATTTTGAAAAATGTTGTTCAATGTTTAGCGAACCTGGAAATGACGACGTCCTTGAATGTCTTGTTTCGTCCACAAACCAAAAAAGATTCAGTTTTAATTATTTCTTTCTTACTTGGAGAAACTAATAAATATTAACATTTAAGAAGCTGAAAAATCTGAGAACATGTATTAGTCACTGGAAAAAATACTAAAATGGATTAATCAATTATCAAAATAGTTGACGATTAATTTGGTAGTTGATTAATAAGTGACTGATCGAATAACTGTTGCGGCCCTAAAGCAAATGTAACCAGTTCCAGTCTTACAGTGCATCAAATGGTTAACCCAGCAACTACTGTACAAAAGCTAGGTTTCCATTAAAATGTATCTGCATGTTTCATTGTTTCCATCAATTGCTGAGAGGTCAATATTGGGAGTTAGTTCAAGATTAACAATAGGTGGTGCCAAAGTCTGTCACCACAGAACAATAACAAGGTGCAACCTGATGATGTAATTAAGTGCCAATAGCTGTTAATATATGGTGGCAGTTCATTGCTGCTGTAGTAATATTTGCCTCTCGCACTGAGAAAAGGAATGTTGTTTTCATCAGCAGTCCACACATTCCTCCTCTTGCCTATTGTATCCACCCTTTCTGCAATTTTACCAAAAAATTTAAATGCAAAAGAATGAGATATGTTTCTGTCACGTTATCTCTAAACTGTCTCTTTCATTCAGTAAAAAGGTTTTCCTTTCATCTACCTTTTATCAATGCACCAACTTTTTTCTATCTCCTGAACTATAAGGTGATATTTCTAGACGCTCCAATTTTCTCAGTTTTCTTTTAGGAATTTTATGCACCAAGTGGCAATGTGCACAAAACAGGCTGATGGGAACCCACTGGGGCTGCCACAATAAACTGCTTATGAATGGATTACTAACTCATCAGTTATTACGATAATTAATTAATCAGTTTCATTGTTTATTTAATAATTAAAACAAGCTCTCTGATTTTTCACCTTTTGGAATGTGAACATTTTTCTGATTTCTTTGCTCAATATAACAAAGAAAATAATTAATAAAATAACTAAATCATTTTGGTTTGTGGATCAAACGAGATATTTGAGATAATCCTCATTTCAAAGTTTGGGAAACAACAATCATTACAGATGATTTCCAAATTGTGGAAATTATATAGTGTGATATGACTTGTCCTGCTAATAAAGTTAGGGCTTTGTTGATGTGAGCCCTCTGCTGGTATTAAGTAACTACAACATAAGTTGAGGTCCAGAGAAATGACATGCAGACAAAAAGACAGCAACAGTATTGGTCAGTTAATTAGATTCTTAAACGGTTAAATCCTTAACAAATCAATCAACTAAGGGTTACTCATTAACATCGCTACTGTCCGCTGCTGTGACGGTCACAGTGAGGCAGTGGTGGCCAAGTTTGTAAACATTCATTACTGAAAGTGAGAGCACAGGAAGAGTTGGGAGGCAAAGGGGATATGCATTATGCTGTTTTCCTCATTAGGTTTGCAATTATTTTGAGACAAAACCTGATTTGGAGAAATTAACAGCCACCCATAGTCCCTGTGAAGGAAAAAAAAAAAAGAAGCCAAATAATTAGAATTGACTTCATTAGCTTTCACTTCCTGCCAGATCATCTAGTTGTGTGATTGTTTGCGTGTTTCAGCCCAGGCTCTTTTCTGCCTTGACTGCCTTTGTTCTCTTGACCTACTGGCCACCATTTGACACATGCTGAACTGCCTTTGCAAATGTGTTAAGTGAACCATCGTGCCTGCATTTCGCCTCATGCAAACCTGCCCTGTAATCACATGAAATATCATTTACCATTTGGTATGTTAAGATGGCCGTGTAGCGGCTGGATTTAAACAGGAGGCTTGAGGCAGAGGTTAGGTGCAGACCAACCAAGGTGTTTGTTTCACCCACACAGAACAAATTACAAAGAGTGGCCCATGGACCACATGGGTCCTGACAGTCTCCCTGTTAGATTGAGAATGGCAGTCTTATATAGCCTGCCATTGGCCACACCCTCGACCCACAACACAGTAAGGGGACGAACCAGCCTCCCCTTAACTTAACAATACATGAAACACCACAAATAAATAAAAATATAGTAACCCACATAAATAACAAACAGTTCCAGTTGATTAACATGTATACATCAATTTAATACAGATATTTGACCAACCTAACACCAGTTTAAGAAACCCAAGCACCCCTACATCAATCATAAAATGGTGCCTCCCAGAACCTTTAAAATGGCGCCAAGTACTTTGGGGACTCTTTTAGCCTGAACACCTTGAAAGAGAGGCCACAAGGTAAGTAACATTAACATTACTGCACAAGTTTTACTACAGCTATGTTTTATGTCAAAATATTCAATAAGGACAAATGTTTCTCTTGCAGGGTCAGACTTCATCTCCTCAGCTACATAACAATCACATGTTAAACCAAATAAACACTCCATCCACACCTGTGCCTTGTTCTTTTATACATTTGTGCTCAATTCATTCATCACACACACCAACAGAACAGTAATGAAAAGTATCTTCATTACATGGTACATGGTAAATGCCAACTGTATTCACTTTTGCAGCACAGTATAATGCAGTATTATCGGCCCAATACACTACACAGATTAAAATATAATAACATAATTCTATGCAACAATAAAATGACACATACAATGTTTTTAACAAAAATATTGACAGAAACATAACATAGACATGTTAAACATCATTGTTTTAAACATCAGAAAAGTGAAATCCAAATGTAATATAATGATTTTTGAATTTATTTAGTGATGCATGAATTTATCTGCTGCAAATTTTGTATTGTATTGTATTTAATATTCACAGTGTTGATTGTTGTCAAACTGTCAGCAAATAAGACGACATGTTTGTCTGAGCTGGGTAAACTGAAAGACTACAAAGCTAGAAAAGCTCCAACACAACTTTTCTTTTCTAATCAAACATCAGTGTATTAAAGTGAACGTGTGACACAATTAAAGACTTTGCTTTTGTTTTTAAAACAAGAGGAAATAAAAACAAAGAAAACATTAACTAAATTGCTGTTTTGGTCCTTTAAACATCAACAGCAAGAATTTGCCAATCAGTGCATCCATAGTATTAGTTTTCACGACCAAACTATTTCTCCAAGTCCAACTGAACTTTTAAGTGATATCGTCAGTAGTTGTAAAATTACAGTTCCAAACTTTCAACATACTGTTTAAACAATGCAGGACACACAGCACGAAAGAAGCCTTTTCTTTTTCATCTAAACTCTGTGTGAGAAAGAAAAGTTAGATGGTACAGCATAATCCCCAACTTTTTTTTGAGGTAGCAGTCTCTTTGAGCTCTTACATGCATTTTTGAAAACAACTGCATCGTTGGAGAGCATGGCAAACCTCCAGGAGCACAGCGGGAGGGCCTGAGTTTGCCAACTATCAGTGTGTTTCAGACTTTTACTTTATTGGCAATAATAAAAAGCTATAGCAGCATCAAAAACATTAACCTTGATATCCCCACAGATATTTGGAGTTCTGTACCAGTTAGAGTGGAGCGAGTGTTCACTTCAGCTGGATGATGTGTGGAACACACTTTTGCTTCAAGGCATCTCGTCTTGTTATGTGGTTTGGAAGTACTTTCATTTTGTCCGTTTCTCAACAGCTACACTGCACTACTTTTAATGCTGAGACACAAACAACCTTTGTCTCCATTGGTAGTGAAAGTAATCAGTATATTCTTGCTTTGTGTTGTGTGGTCAAAATAAAATTCCATTTATTTTTCTGCAGCTGGACCAAAAAACACAAGTGAAATCAATGGAATGTAGCCCATACCTGCTTGAAAACTTTATGGGTAGAAATGTAAAAATTAGCTTTTATATATTGTTTTATTTTAACAATCACAATACTATTAAGTCATTTCAAAATGCTTTAGTACTCATTTTCTGCTAAATCAGGTAATGACAAGGGCCTTTCTTTACAGAGGCCACCATCTTGTGCTGCCATGTTTTTAAATGAATATGAATAAACAGTCTTTTGTGTTTTGATGCGGAAACTTACTATGCAAAACAAAAAAGCACAACATCCTTACTGGTCACTGCAGGCCACTGTAGATCCCTGACTAATCAGACGGATACGAGATAACCGATGGCATCTGATCTATCCCAACATACATTCTACAGCAGGAAAACCAAAAACACAATATATAAGGACTGTCCCTTTCCAAAAATCATGTGGCATTAAAGTTCCATGGGTGGCGATTATATTTTTTTAATGGTTCAACTTTGGACCCCCCACCAGTTTGCAAAGATTTCCAAATTCCAAAAAGTGACAGCCCTTTCTGTATATAGTCATAACAGGATTATCCTCAGTGACAGGAAGAACAAGGAAACCTGCAACAAGACGGTTTGTCCCTGACTGATCTCAACAACTGGGGCAGAGTAAGGCCAGAAGAAAAACTGTGGCACATTTTCAAGATGATGACAACAACCTCGTTACCCAAGTACTTTGAAAAAGTGTGTGCAAGTGAACCCAGGGGAACTAATGTTGCTTTAAAGGCAAATCTTGGTCACACCAAATAACTTGATTAGTTATGTTCTGTTTACTGCAGCGTGTAAGTCAGAAAAAATATGCAAAGTGTCAGATTCTTAAACATGTTGTCAGTAGTTAATAGTTATAAATCGGCTCCACTCTAGGACGTTATTTAGGAAAGTGCCAACCAAAGGTGGGGGGAGTGTTGCCCCCACCTTGAGGTACTACACATAAATCAAACCTAGCTCAACAGGCAACTTGATCCTAAAATGTAAACAATAATATTTGTGGTAATGTGGGTGCAGCAGTGCATTGAAGAGCAAACGGTAAACACTGTCCCCATAACAAACTAATTATCCTGGAACTGAATTAGACCTTAATATGCTGCAGGACATTTGTTAACAGGGTAATTGAACTGACTGAGTTTGTCCTCGGTGTGTTGCCATGACGGAGGCTGCGGATGACAACAACAAGCCAGCACCAAGGTTTTGGGATTGGCTTATAAATGTAGGCTAATCCATTTAATGTGACTGATTAACCTGCGTGCAGCTGCAATCAGTGATGCATTGTATCACCTCAGAGTAATGAAGTCTGACTTCTTTAAGTTGTTTTGCAATTACTTTGTCAAAGAATTCTGCCTGGTGCAAAGTCAGGGAGACCATTTGTTTCAATTTAAGGTCTGCAAGTTAATTAATAAACCATTAGTAACTGTTTTATTACAAGCAAGCTTAATACACCCTTACATGGAATAACAAAGTCATTCCAATAAACAAAGCATTATTCAATGAGGTTTGTTTGTAAAATATGTCAGACAACTAAAATCCCTTTACACTTGCAGTACATTTTAGCCAAAATCGTAGAGGAGCAGCCATGATTGAAAGGCTAAAGGCAGAATGTCATGCTTTAACTTTTTTGAGATTCATTCACCCTCATTTTCTACTTTCTTTCATCCATTTTAGTGTCTCTCTGCCCTCGCTGTCATCTCTGAATGAAATGCCATTCTGCATTAGGCAGTGAATTGGTGAGACTGATGGTTTCTTGAAGGTTTGGGGAGATAGCTTAGTTGAGAGAGAAAGAATGTGTGGCCGTGAATGTGTGTATATATGAGTGTGTGTATGTGCGTGCATGCCACAGTGAAGGTGAGAGGCAAAAAAGGAGAGAAAGTGAGTGAGCCGGAGAGGGAGAGAGGGAGCTTGTCAGCAAACACAGGTCATGAAAAATGCATGGAGAGTTGTGGTGTCAGTTTGCTGGAGCGAAAGCTGCAGCGAAAGGAGCAGAGACAGGGTTTTTCTTCTGAACTCCGCAGCACCCACTCTCTGCGCTCTCACTCACCTGGCCAGCCGCTGCCTTTCATACGCTACGGCTCACTTCATTAGTCCTGCTTGCCTCACAGCCGCCTTTGCGGTCCACGAGCTTTCTTTAGGTTTAACAGTGCTGTTGGTGCCGATTATACGCTTTTCACCACACTTTGTTAGACCTTTATGCAGCACCGCACCACACCACACTACAAAGTGGAGGTAAATCTTCCCATGTTCCTACCACCCAAAATTAAAGACTTAAAAATAATTACAGCAGCAGCTAACATCTTAATCTTTTGATTATTTTCCCAGCCTAGTCCATAAAATGTAAAAAATGTAAATCTGTTTCCCAAACTTTAAATGACAGCTCCAGAAATTAAATACAAGTCTAACCCTAAACCTCACAAAACATTCATATTTAAAATGCTATGATCAGAAAACATTTAGATCAAATAGATGATATCTATTTTAAAGAGCTAATCAATTACTCTTCTTAATTGTTGTAGCACTACCGTCAATCTATATTGCAATGATTAAAAAAAAATAAAAATAAAAGGAAAATCAGAATTTGCCCACAGAAACCAGAGGCAACATTTTCACCCATCTCCCTCTGAGGCCATATGTTTTGTCCTAAATACAGTGATCCATTGAAATTCATTTTTGAGAATTTGTCTCTCTTTTTTTTTTCCTGCTATTTTTCCCATTAAATATTTATAAAGATGCTTTTTCAGGCATTGGTCAACAACCTGAGGGATGGGACTGACCATAAGGCAGAGAACTGCCATTGCTTGGAGGGAAAACAACAATGACAACGACTGAGAAAGATTCAGAGTCAGACCTGGACATGCCTCTGACTTGATGGCAAGGACTCAATGGGCGAGAGATGAGGATGGTGAGGAGGAGGAGGATTTTAGAGAGTGAAGCCAGGTTTAGAGCTGGTATCACCATGAGCCAGAGGTAAAGACAGACCTGCCTGTTACAGAGTAAGTCAAGCCACGACTTCACAGAAGTTCAGACGTGCAAAACATGAATAAAAACAGAATACAATGATTTCCAAATCCTTTTTTGACCATATACTTTTTTGTATATTCAACTGAATATACAAGAAATTGAATAAGACAAGATATTGTTCAAACTGATAAACTGTGCAAGACATTCTAAAAAAGCTGGGAGAGGGACATGTTTACCATTGTGTTACATCACCGTTCCTTTTAACACACTAATTGTTGAAGCTGTGTAGGTGGAATTGTTTCCCTTGCTCAAATCTTGCTGTACGACTTCAGTTGCTCCATTGTCTTATTTTGTGCTTCATAATGTGCCACACATTTCCAATGGGAGACAGGTCAGGACTGCAGCCAGGACAGTCCTAGTACCCACACTCTTCTGTAACACATACAGAATGTGTCTTGGCATTGTCGTACTGAAATAAGCAGGGACGTCCCTGAAAAAGATGTCGTTTGGATGGCAGCATGTGTTGCTCCTGTAACCTGTATGTATCTTTCAGCATTAATGGTGCCTTCGCAGATGTGCTGGTCCTTTTCCTCTTTAGCCCAGAGGACACAAATGTGGACTGGTGAGACCACAGCACACTTTTCCACTTTGCTTCACTCCATCTCAGATGAGCTCAGGCCCAGAGAAGCTGGTGGTGTTTCTGGCTGTTCTTGATATACAAGTATGGCTTTCACTTTGCATGGTAGAGTCTTAACTTTGTAGATATAAAGACAAACCGTGTCAACTGACAATGGTTTTCTGAAGTATTCCTGTGCCCATTTGTTAATATCCTTTACAGAATGATGTCGGGTTTTTAATGCAGTCCCCCAGAGGGATCAAAGATCACAGTTATTCAACGTTGGTTTTCAGCCTTGCTGCTTATGTGAAGAGATTTCCCTGGATTCACTGAATCGTTTGACAATACTATGGGATATAGAAGATGGAATTTCTTGCAATTGTAACGTGTAAGAAACGTTCTTTAACTCTTGGACTATTTGCTCACACAGTTGTTCACAAATTGGTGGACCTCGCCCAATCCTTGCTTGAAATACTGAGCCTTTCAGGGATGATCCTGTTGTTATACCCTCCACCCAATCACTCACCTTTCCACTTCTCCACTTCTCCTGTGGAGTGTTCCAAACGGGTGTTCTTTGAGCATTCCCTAACTTTCTGAATCTTTTGTTACCCATGTCAGAACTTTTTTGGAACCTATTGCAGGCATTAAATAAAAAAACAATATATATAGTTTTTTTTTTTTTTATCAGTTTAAGCATTAAATATCTTGTCTACAAAGTGTATTCAATTGAATATAGATTGAAAAAGATTTAGAAATCACTGTATTCTGTTTAACCCAATGTCTGAACTTCATTGGAAGTGGGGTTGTACAATCAACAGACAGCCCCCTTTGTACTGTATAAACTTCACCCACGTCAGAGTTGACACTCCTTGTGAATATTTACTATGTGCTGACTGTTTTTGATGACATTTTCATAAAGATCATAAAGAGCAGATATTTTATTTTATTACAGTGCATTGTCACTCTCCTCTGAGAGACACAAACATCTCTAAAGAAAACCTTTAATGTGCCCAGTGAAAGAACCTGTGTACAGGTTTATATCAATATATATAAGTATATAACATATCACAATAAAGTGGAAATCAGACACCCCCCCCCCCCAATTAAAATTAAAACACGGCTCTCTGAAATGAACAGATGTGTGCCCCTAGACAAGATAACTTATTGGATGCAGAAAAGACTTTCAACAAAATATGGCAACCATTTTAATTTATATCACACCATCACACCAGGTTGGCTGATTTCCTTTTATTGGAGCTTGACTTGGCATGATCCAGTAGTAATGCTGCCCTTTTGTCTCTCCTGGTCTCTCTGACCATGGTATAAGGTATTTTATTTATCACTGGCTGGAAGCAGAACAGCTGAGCAGGTAGCACTAACATTCAACAAGTGACTGTGTCTTGCTGATGTCCTCCAACACAAACAACCCTTTGGTTCAGATACACACACAAAAATAAGGGCATTGAGGGTGTTTAAGTTTGTTGGCGATGTGGGTTGTCCTCACCTGCTTAAAATGCTCGAACCATATTTCGAACCATAGCATGGCTGTATTGTTGGCAGAGTGGAGGTATTACTAACAAAAATGCAATTCAAATATTCACTGGCATTATTTATTTGTCTGTTTGTGAGCAGCAAAACTCAAAAACTAAAAGGTCAGAGTTAAATGAAATTTAAGGAAGATATAGATTATGAAGAAATTGAAGCCATAGTGGAGGTTTGAGTTCAGTCAAAAGTCAAAAAAAATTAGTCAGAGAGCTAAGCGACATTCCATTTTGAAAATATTACTAACTAGGCAATGATACAATTGCGCTGCTGTAACAAATGCAAGGTTCTTAAAAGGTTTGGCCTGCTTGTAATTTAGAACTAGTGTTACTAGTTGAACTAGATATCTGACACTAGAGATTCTAAAATACTTTGCCCTAACTCAACAGAGAGAAGCAGAGTTTACCTGCTGTTTACACTGGTGATACCAATTAAAAAATTTAAATAAAGAGAGGAATCAAATATGAAATTAAAATGCTTTCTCCTCATTTGCCATGTCACTCCTATCCATTAGAATTATCTAACCTTGTTTCCCTGCAAATTATTCCTCTCAGAAGTTTCTCTTTTCACTACTGTGTTATTCATTTTCCAATTCCAAAAAACGCCAACAAAAAGTCAACCAAGGTTACAGTCATCCTGCTGCTGATGGAGAGAAAGAATAAAACGACATGCTGTGCCTTTATCCTTCCCCTCATTATACATTAAGTTGGCTTTTATATGTTTGTTAAGACAATGTAGCTTAATGGACTTTGTGTGTAAAGCATCATCAATGAACAGTACTGCACCATGAATTATTAACTGCAGTGTTGTTTAATGTACTGCATGCTGTCATTTATTTAATCTTTTTCCACGTAGGAAAAAGGCTGTGCACTCTGATCAGAGGTAAAATCACAGTCTTTACATTGAGACCCCGGAAACATAAATTACTGTAAGCAGACTTTGCATCAGCAGAGAACGATAAACCATAAAAGCTGCTCTTATGCACAGCTGCAAATCTAAGCAGCATTACTAGATACCACCCACATCCGTCTGATCTTTGGCAAAAGACCATTAGTCATTTTGTCCACTCTCTTGAAAATCTGTGATCATAATCCATTTTTCTTTTACCCATAGGCAGTTCTCTTTACATTTTTTTTGTCTACAACAAATGTGGACATTATGGTCTGGTATTAGTGGAAGAAAAAACTATTTTTGTCCATTTTAAAAAACAAAAAGCCCAATCTGTTTCTCAGTGTTTTTTTTTTCCCCAATCACTGCAGGATAGGTTATTCCTCTGAATGTGTACTGCAGTGCATCGCACTGTTGCAGCACGTACTCCACTCGCCAACACCCACCAAAAGTGTTTATAGCTCCTTGTGCTGAATCGCGAGAAATTCCTGTCTTGAGGCTCCAGCTTTCCTGCCCAATTCAAAAACTATATGTACGGTAAACACAAGAAACATATGTTTCACTGACTGACCAGAGAACGTGAAGAGAATGCTGAATTTGCAAGAATGTTGTTGGTGTCGACACAGGGGTTTTTATTCTAGAAAATAAACCGGACCCTTTAGGGTTCCATCGGTGTTTTTGACTTCCTGTCCCGCTCGTGTTAAATTCTGCTGAATTGAAGCCTTGTGATCCTGCAAATGACAAAGCTACGAAGAGCCCAGGAAAAAAGAAAATAGGCCACACATTATGTGAAAACAAACTTTGTAATTCTTAATGTCATGTTGTAATAGACTTTGTCATACAGTAACTGTTTAACATTTTACCATTCTAATTTAAAAAAATAATTAAAACATATTCCTGTTGTGATTAGCCTAATGAGGGAAACACAAATTGGGGCTGAAACGATTCCTCGAATAATTTGAGTAATTCGATTACTAAAATTACTCGAGGCAATTATTTGCGTCGAGTAATCATTAAATACAGCATTACATTTCGCGCATTCGGGCAGAACACTGCCCGAATAATTATTTCAGTTACACGATGCGCTCACTTACGCCGACGTCCTGCCAGAATGATTATCAACGTGATCCCGCATTCAGCGAGAGACACACATTTCAAGTTCACATGCCAAACATGACATTCCTCACACTGTTAAGTGATAAAACTCACAACACATGAATAAGTAATCTATGAATGCTATGGAATGGAACGCTTCTCAAAAAACCAGGCCTAAATATCAGTGTGTGAATGCACTGTCACTCTTTGCATGAACATCAGCTGACCAAACTTGATTAATCACACACATACACGACAAACTTCACTCCTTTTAATCATCACTTCATTTCATTCTGGTCTTCAAAATAATAATTTTGTTTCAGCTATACCTTCCTGTTTAAAATTCTTCAATTTTTTTAATCTAGTTCATTTTTGTCTGTTTTTTTTATTTATAATTAATCTCCCACTTACTGTTTACAGTATATCATGACAAATTAAATGCTTTCATTTTTATCTCTCTTTATTGTGAGTGACATCGTCAGTGCAATATTCAGCAACATTACTGAATATTGCATTATTTCCTAATATCATGCAGCCCTAGACGATACCACTTGTGTCTGATACTGATAGCAGAAACTCAGGTCTGTACCAATGCAGATATCTGTCCGATACAGTCATTTTAGACCATTCATGAACTATGAAGCCGTTAACAACACATTTGTGCTGAGCCATTTCAAAGAAGTAATTCTCCAACAAATACAGTTCTCCCAAAGAGAAGAAATTAACAGATATTACATTTTTATCTGTCCGATATCTGATCAAGTGATTATGACCAATATCAGAGCAATACTGACTGATACCTATTCCCATGCCTAATATGCACTGACCGTCAAACCTGCAGAATAAATTTACCGGGGTCTTTGAATGCATCTCAGGAGCTCCTCTTCACACAAACTGTGAACCCTGCATTACTTTCATTAACTTTCATGCAATGGAGTTTAGAATATTCAAATATTCAACAAATGGTCCCAGTAAATAATCAAATGACATTCTTGCTTGGAAAGGCATTTTTCCCATGATCAAAATTACAGAGATTGTACACAAACTTTTTTCATTTTAAATTCCATTTTAGTCAGCTCCCTAAATTAGTCAGTGATATTTTGTAGCGATTTAGTCACAGTTATTGTTTTTGATGTCTTTGGCATTGGGCAAATACAGTTCATCAGGATTTATCTTTTTATCATATTGAACACAGATACAAGCAGCTCATCATGACACAGAGCAGTGCTATATCGGTTTAATTCCTAAACTGCTCTGTTTGTACACTACACTGCCAGTCGACAAAATTCAGCTCTAGGCAATACAGGAACCCAGCAATGAGTCAGTGCCTCTCCACATGCACTGCATATGTCACATCGAGAGCTTTGCTCTATACATATGCAGATCCTGTCCTGTGTGTTCGCTGCTCAGACATCTTTATTTTTAGACATAACTTCAAAGTGGAGTGTGTTTTTTTTTTTTTTTTTTGCCCCCCCCCCATATATATGCTCAGAAAACTAATGATCAGAGAATACAGAGAGTTGAGATGACTATCGGGATCCTGTCACACTTCTGTAAAAGGATGTCGTTTTCTGTCACTGTGATATCAAAGGTTTTTTTTTTTTTTTTTTTTTTTTTTGCAAGCATCCTCAGCAAAGTGCTCAGCTGAGTGATAGTGGCATACAGATGCTGTTTTAACACAATACAGAGAGTTGAGATGACTATCGGGATCCTGTCACACTTCTGTAAAAGGATGTCATTTTCTGTCACTGTGATATCAAAGGTTTTTTTTTTTTTTTTTTTTTTTTTTGCAAGCATCCTCAGCAAAGTGCTCAGCTGAGTGATAGTGGCATACAGATGCTGTTTTAACACTGTTCCAGTCAGGGCTGCAAAGTTTAAAATCGGTACATTTTCACTTTAGAAAAAAAAAAAGGTAATGAATCACAAAAACAGACACAATTTTCTGAGAATCAACAAAATTATTCAGTTATTCAGTACTCATCACTGCAGATCCAACTTGTCTTAAGCCACCGTGAAACAGATATTACATATACATGTTCATGTATTACCACTGAAATACAGTTAGCATGTACAGGAACTGCTTACAAACAACTGTCTATGATAAAAGGTTTTAGCACTTTAAATACTGAGCCAAGGCTTGATGACATAAATAAAACCCAATCACACCAGCTATTTTCTTTCAGTCACTTTCCAGACAATTCTTTAGAAAACAGCAGGCTTGGCTGACTTGGTTTACTACAACAGTTCAACAATAGGAATAGCCAATAAAGCTTCTTAAAGAACAATACAAACATACAGTACTGTTGTAGCCATGACTGCAGACAAATTCTCAAATGTTGGTACAGACACTCGAGCAACATCGAATTGTAAAAGGTGTTTTTTTTCTCACTTGGATCACAAAGATCTATATAATCTACACAGTTTCAAGGCCGGCACCAAGACTGGTGTCAGAAATCAATATCTGACCCAATGTGAAAGTGTTCCTGACTTATGTAGCAGTGAGTGTTTTTGTGTTTAATTGTGATTTTGCAAAGAGACAAAACTTTGAGCGCATGGATATACAAAGCCATTATTTCATAAATAAAGGCTTTCACAAAGCCATTATTTCATAAATTTAAGACATTTGAGTTTAATTGTCATAGTTAAAGTTAAAGTAATATTTTGAGTTATGGTGTTTCACTGACCCTGGACTTTGATCTCTGATAAGATGATGAAAATGTGATCCGTTCATTACGTATTCCAAGTGTGTGAAATATAAAAGAAATTCCCTCAAGGCGTTCTAGAAATGAAACAGAGATATGAGATGAATAGACAGACAATACCAGAACAGACACTGCCTCTGGCAATGGGTGTTACCAGCGCTGAGGCTTCAAAAGACAGGATACATCACAAAACTATGTTTAACACATCATGCAGAATGATACAATTATGCTCAAGTGTCAAACATCAGCAATTAAACCTTTTAACTCAAACAAGAAGCCAAACAAAACAAAAACAACCCAATGGAAATCCATAAGGTTCACACCTCACTCAGCTCTTTGCATTGTTGAGCTTTGAACCTAGACTGATAAATAACACAAACAACTGCCACAGCTCTTGACTAATAGGGTTATCACGGTAACAAAATTTCCCCTGTAATGTGATTTAAAGTAGCAGGGTATGTAATATATCTCAGTGTGTCAGTGTCATACGGTCACACCGCTGCTCTTAAAGATCCAGTGTATAAGAACTAGTGACAATCACTATTGGATGTCACTAATTAGTCAGTATTCTGCAGTATGTAACAAATCCTCAGTTCGCCCCTTCTTTTCAGACCTGGGAAAATACTACATGGCCTCAGCCTACAAAAAAAATGCTGTACTTTGTGCCCATGATAAGCTTCCTCTAAAACCCATGCTCTGGCTGGTTTGTCCATTCAAGCTGCTGTAAAAACCTGGTGGCACAAGATGGCAGCTTCTGTAAAGTAAGGCCATTGCCAAAAATAAAGGCTTATTCTACAGCTACAAATCACATTATTATTATTATTATTTTATTTTAAAGCAATTACACAGCTACAGCATAGAAACATTCTTTTTACATTTACAAATATGCAAAAACTGGACTTTTACAGAGCCACACCCGGGACCTTTCTGTGTGGAGTCTGCATGTTGTCTCCGTGAGATTCCTCTGCTCTGGAGGATTGATGGTATCCTCCCACCATCAAAACACATATGAATGTTAGACACATTCGGTCAGGTTGGACCATTGTGAGCATGCTCAGGCTCTGATCAACCCTCTATCTGACCTGTGAAATTTTGGTTTTATGATGACAATAAAGATCCTTTCTCTCCTTTCCTTTAGCCACCAGTGTTGTTGCTAAACCATTCTGAATACAAGGTGAGGTCACATCCTGTCGTGTACATACGTGACAGTTGCTTGCCATATCCTGCAGTTGTCATGACTATCCCTGTGTTTCATTTTTGTGATTACAGCGACAGCTCTAATGATTAACCTGATGTAATGTTTGTTAATAAATATTTAGTAGAACACAAATACTTTACAATACACTAAAGGCCACATCCATGGAAGGGTTGGGCAATATGGAAATAATAAAGAAAAACATCAATTAAACTTAACACAAGTTGACACACGTTAAAAAGGAGTGGGAAGAAGTCATATCAAATACACCACTTCTTCATTATTTATATTGTATGTTAATCCCACTTCCTTAATAATTAGTACTAATACTTATAATACTACTAATAATAATTATAATAAATACACTTTGAAATAAACACATAATTGCATATAAAAGAATAAACTGACCAAACAAATAGACGCTCAGCATCATAAATAATATATTGAATGTGAATAAAGAAATTAATTCACACCCTCATGTGACTATCACGCAACCATCTCATCCCTGTATCCCGTGAAAATATTATCTTTATATTTAATTAAAGTTAAAATAAAGTGTTGTACGTTTATACTTTCATTTCATCCATCATTGTGCCATTGCAGGAGGGCTTACGATGACGGATGAAATGGATCAATACCACCAGGATGTGTGGGGGCAGTATAGAGCCAATATTCCAGTCAGTCAAGAAAATGACGAAGACATGTCTACACAGGCATTAATTGGAGGGGCTGTCCAGTGAAAGCAAGTTGTCAGCACAAATATCTCTCATTGGCAACACCAGTGAATAATATAGCCCATTAATGGACTAACATTCAGTGGTCTTACATTCTACCACCACGAAATCCATTTGCATTTCCGCCTATTATGGATACTCAGCCCTCAAAAAGTCCTGCTTAATGTCCATACCAATGCAAAAGACGCATGGAGGTATGCATGTAAGTTTTCTTTACTCTTATTAACCTTAGATATAAACAGCATCTCTTTATCCCTGGATAACCTAGTTAATTATCTCCAACTCTCTAAACAATTCTGTATTTGTGTACTCTGCAGTGCCATCTACCTACATGTCAGCCTAGCTGTCAGCAGTTCTTGTTTCTCCTCTCTCAGGCTATCTACACTTTATTTATTCCGAGGAAGGATTGTCTACCTGTCCCATGTTTGGTCTGCGTAACTTGCACTGTGTCTGTCAGATTCACCCGGTCTTCACCCGGTGTGCTTGACAGCCACACCTGTTCACTAAGTACGAAGCAGTGTTTCTCCCGTCTGTCTTTATTTGTGTAGTTTGCAGTCTGCTAGTGTGTTAAGGCTGGTTGGCTTTGCTGTTGCACCACATCCGACACACACACATATAGACCCATCAGTGTCGTGACCTTGTCTGGTGCAGTGAAGTCATCTGGTGCAATGAAGCCATCTCAAAATCCATTCTGCTCTGCCTTGGCCTTGGCCTGCATTGCTCTGCTGCATAATGCAAGTTGCACATATACTGTAATTCCAGCCGAGAGGGGAGCTAAAAAAAAGTGAGACACGAGATTTCAAAAGCATATGTTTGTCAAAACTGTAATAGAGCTACATCTCACAGTAGTTGATACTTGACTTGCCATCTATTACGGAAACAATTAATTGGATAATCTTAAGAACCCATTTGTAAACTAAAGCCTATGTTTTCATGTTTGTCACTCACAACACAGATGGCTGGAAATAAATGATGCTGTTCAGCTCCACAGCATGAAAAACATCCATGATGATGTAGGCAACAATTACAACCGAACATGTCTGCACCCAAATGTGTCATTTTTTTTTTTTTATTTTTTTTTTTTTTTAAATCAACAACTGCCAACATTACAGCCCTTAATTTACAAATGCCTAAAAATTCAGGTTTGTATGCTCTTCCATGAAAACTGAAAGATGACTGAATTCCAAAACACCAGAATTATTTATATTCTCTTCTACATGCTGCCATCATCTCTGCCTTTGATAGGTAACCAAAACTGTGTTTAGTACATAAAGAGTGCTACATTTTTACTGCATCTAATGGAATACTGTACCTTCCATCTTACACAGAAGAATGGGACGGTTTCATGGACAGACAACCCCAAAACATGCAGTAAAGACTTTAAAGAAATTTAATAAAAAAGTGATAAGCTGATAGAAGAGGGGAACACAGCATGGGATGCAAATTCAAAGAAAAGAAAGATAATTGCCTCTGTAAATGCTTGATAAAAATCTGTATTTTTAATTCATTTTGCGAATCTGGCTATTTATTTCTTTTGAAACAGCACTTTGAAATAGATTTTTCAACTTCACTTTTAATTTATTAACGTGTTTTTAAACTCTGCACTTTTTAACTGTTGTATGTTATTTGGAAAATATCCTTTTGATTACAACTTTTTATTGTTGAATTTATATTTCATGTGAAAACTATTTACTATTAAAACTATTTGTTTCATACTGAAATAATTAACTACAAACTGATGTCTTTTTTTGTTGTGCAATAATTCTAACCATTAATAAAATGTTAACATGGTATTTCTGTGACAACCTGTGGTTTCCCCATACTTCAGTTATTCTCCATACAAGTTTCACAAATAACGTATCATTTCTGCTCCACCACCGAATACAGCTCTACAGAAGATGTGCATGCACTTACTTATCACGTGTGAGAAGCTATAATACTGTGGCATGAGACACTTCTGCAATACCAGCTTTAACAAAGAAATGGCTGAAGCAGATAATGTGGCACTTTTCAGAAGGTCTTTTCAACAATGCAGATACTTGTACTATGAAGGTGTCACTCCCCTTGCTTTAAGCCAAGATTTTTAAAACCCTAAAACAAAAAGGATTTCAGTTTACCCTTTGGCTTGTGAGGAAATACATACTCCTTTTTAAATACACTGTAGCTTTGTGCTTGTCCAAACATCAGAGTTACACATAAACCTTTTCTAAAATTAACCCACAGCCCACTGTGATCTAACATAACCAGATTTCTAGAGGCAGTTGCCAAAATTAAGACTACAGGGATTCTAATGGCTAAAGCTGACTCATTAAATTGCTGTTCTTCCCATTAGGGCTGCAACTAACAATCCAGTTAATAAGTGATTAATCAGTTGATTTTTTTTTTTTCAATTAATCAACTAGTCATTTGGTCAATAAAATGTTAAAAAATAATGACTGGCATTGATGATGTCTCCCACAAACCAAAGTTATTCTGGTGAATGATTTCTTTGTTATATAGATCAAAGAAAGAAGAAGCTGAAAAAATCAGAGCGCTGAGAACTACCAAATCTGATTCATCAACTATTTCAATAGTTGTTAATTAATTTAGTAATCAATTAATCCATTCATTGTTGCAGCCCTATTTCCTAGTAATATCTAATCTCAGATTTAGTGACAATTTATATTTGTGCAGCACACAGGCCTTTTACTAGCACTAATAATATAGATTTTGAACCATATAACCTTGCATACAGTTACTGTCATGTTATATACCACCCTGTTCTTGAAGGAATAATGATCTCTAAAGATAAAGCATGGAGGCTGAGAAAAGTAGGGGACTTGGAATTTAACTCATTGGAGAACAGAAGAAGAGCCACACCCAGCATTAGAATAGACCTCATTAATATAAAGGAGCTATTGGAAATTGTGGAATTGAAATGTCTCTTTTCTCCCCACAACAGACAAGAAAATCAGACCAATTCTTCAGTTTTCCAGAAAGCTGTTTCACACACCAAAACTTTAGAAGCAAAGAGAACAGACAAGTGGCAACATATCCCACACTTCATGGCCACTAGGTACACTTGTTCCACGGTTTTTTTGATGCAAATCTAAATCAGGCAGCCTCACTGCAGAAACTCAGAGCATTTAGGTATGTAGACATGGTCAAGACAACATTTGAAGAAGTGCAAACTGAGCATGGCATGGCTGTTGGTGTCAGCAGCAATGTTTACATGTGCAAAATTAGCGCAGATTAGAATTTTCAATTCCATGGACATTGCATGGACGCAAAATTAAAATATCCGGTGGTGGTGTGCATAGACATGCATCACACATTTAGTCAGAAGGGACTATTTTTATCATCTTTTTTTTTCTTTTCTTTTTGTTACACAGCAGTAACAAAAAGGAAACACGGGCCGTTTGCGTAGATCAGACACGTGACACCACAAAACCATGATGGGATCGTCTGTTTATATGAACAACAATGACGAATGATGATCAGCATATACCTGCCCTCTTGAAATTTGTTTCGGACGTTGGGTTTTTGGTTTGGCAAGTATTTTTATTTTGATCAGGCCTTTATTCCAATTACTTGTGTCCATGGAAACGTAGTTAGTAACCAGGTGTAATTCAAGAACTAGTGGGATTTTCATGCATAACCGTCTCTGGGGTTTACAGAGAATGGGCCGAAAAAGAGAAAATATACAATAAACCGCATTTCTCTGTTCAAAAATGTCCTGTTTGTGTCTGAGGTCAGGGAAGGATTGTCAGACTGGTAAGATAGATAAATTAGTAACTCGGCACTTCTTACACCCAAAGCATGAAAAAGAACCAGCAGCAGAAGGCCACACTGGGTGCCACTTTTGTCACTTTAACTGGTGTCCTGTGTTCCTAATAAAGCGGCCGGTGAGTGTCTTTCAAACATTAGTGTTGTGTCCACCTCTGGCAGCTGGACATTTGGACCCAAATTAATTCTAATGCAAAACACGTGCCTGATAGAAAGTGGCTGTATTGCTCACACTCATAAACACTCACTCACGTTATTAGTAAAGGATTCAGCATAACCAACACGTCAGATGAAAAGCCATGTGCCTCAAACACTCACTACGCAAGTGTCGGTGCCCGACACTGAACCTTAGGCGATGGAAAATAGCTAATGAGCAGGACGCACGGACTGTACACGCAAACACACACACGCCACAAGTATTAGCCACCAGCCAAATTACTCAGCAAAACAACCTGTGACACATATTGGAAAAAAAACAGCAATTAGCCTCACCTTAGATCACGTGGATTGTGTCCGGAAGCGTGCTGGTGCGGTAAAGCCAGTGGAAAGGCAGCAGAGCAAGATAGCATTAGTATAAATGTATTATTACAGTCACTGTCATTTATTTTATTTTTTTACAGAGGTTTGTTTGTTTGTTTTACTTCTGTGTTTATAGTTATCATCACTCTGTCCTCGCCGCTAACGCGTACGTACCGCCTCCTACGTCATTCTTAAAGTTCACGTAGCAAACGACTCATTTCTGAAGCCTTTTTTTTTCTTATTTCCACCTACTGAATGGACGACAGCGCCCCCGGAGGCGATGAGATGAAGTGCAAGGTCATGTTGTCTTCACAAGCAAAGGTAATGGACCTTTTGAACAGCGGACATTGAGCTGGAAAAGCAGCCATTACAGAAAACATTAGTTATCGGAAAAACTAAACTGTAGGCAGGATGTTTGGGGCATTATTTATTAACAACCCCATAGCCTTTCAGCCTAGTTTAAAATCAAATGGCCTGATGGCTTCTTTCCAGGTTTTGTTCTTATCATACTGTTTGGACAGTCTCCAAAGATAATATGTGAATGATTGAGTGTGGATTTAAATTAAGCAAGTGTTTCCTCAGTAGAACAAATCAATATTCAAACCCACAGGTAATAAGGTTGATACATTAATGATATTTGGTTGTGAACATGCCAACACAGATATTGAATTAATATGTATATATTTTTATCTTGAAAATGAAACTGAATAGGAAAATCTCCACTGAGATAAACATACTGATGAGTGAGGTCAGAAAGTGGCGGAAGTGCATGCGAATCACATTGACTTGAACAGTCTGAGTGGCTTGACCTTATCTGTGGCCATTAAATCAGCTCAGTATGCAGAGAACGTTAGCCCCCTGCTACCCTCTGCTCCACATGGCCCCTGAAACTAGAAAGCCTGTAAAAGTGTCTGACAGATTTCTTTTACTAGTACAGAACAGTTAAATAAGTCTTGGTGATCCTGCCCCTGCCAAAAAAAAAAAAAAAAAAAATTAAAAGTGTCACATAAAATGTTGCAGTTCTTTAACCTTGACTCTCACCAGCCTGCATGTGCCACAGGCAGAGACGGGGCGAACCACAGCACGTACCGTTTGATTCGTGAAATACCTATAAAGTGAAGAAGTCGCTGGTGTGACCTTATGTATCAGAGAAGGCAACACCCTCAAGCAAGAAACTGGGCAGACTTTGGCGCATGCAGAGGAGTGATTAGAATTAAATCCGAGTGAAAAACACAAGGGAAAAGAGAGACACATTTTTACCAGAAAACTTGAATCTCGAATGTTTCAATCAGTGTTCCATATTATATCACTGAGTGTCAAAAAGGGGTCCTTCAATGAATGTTTTGCATTGTCATTTGTCAGACAGACAGATAGTGACAGTGGTTTTACTGAACTTGACTTAAACAAGTAAACCGGTTTAATGACTTTGGTTTTTAAAACTTAGAACAGATGTAACAAATAGACATGTATAATCATTCCAAAAACCCACACATCCTTTGGTCGTTCCTCATTTCAGTTTGCAGCTCCAAGTGAGTGGAACCAGGTGCAACAGAAGCTAAAACTTAGTTCTTTCACTCCGACTTCCTCCTTCACAAGCCGACTACAGACAGTTATCTGTGACCGTTGTTCCTGCTACCAGCCCTGAACACTGATCCCTGTCTGATTCAACAGTTTTTCATGTTTTATGTGTGTCCTTACTGCCTCTGGCTCAATTAGAACTGGTCTTCAATTGACCTACCTGGTAAACAAAAAAAAAAGGTTAAATAAAATAAAATAAAATAAAATAAAATAAAATAAAATAAAATAAAATAAAATAAAATAAAAAAAGATATCCAAATGTGCACTAATTGAGCAATGTTCAACTACAAAATAAAACCAAATAACATAGCCTCAACACTATTTACATATTTAAATATACTTAAAGATACCTACATGTTCAAATGTTTTGAGGTTTTTTTCTCCACACACACTACATTTTCTTTTGCATGCACAAATTCATTATTTTCTGTGGTGTCAACACGTCTTTTGACACTCGGGGCAGTGAAGTAGGTCAAACTGACCTTAGAATCCCAAATAAAGCCTGATCATGCAGGCAAAGTTGCTGAATCAGTTGTTTTTTTTTCTGTTTAATGTGTTAATTAATTCAGTGTAACTCAGCAGCTCCCAGGTCATAGTTCTTTAGTGACTTCATGACGCTGCTCAGCAGCTTAACGACAGATGCAACAGGATCACAACCTCTAAAATGTGTCGGTTAAAAGTGACCTCTGGCTTCGTCACACATTTTTCATGCAATTTTAGGTTCTGCATGTGAAAATTCCTGTATACAGCTGCTCACGCTGTGCAATTACATAATATTAAATAGCCAAGAAAAAAAGTTTGATTGCAGTACTTGGGTTTCTACCAGTAGAGGGCAGTAGCTATGCACATTTAGTACACAAAGTGTTAGCTGAAAAAATATTTAAGAGTTTATTTTTCCTCTTAAAAGGTTATCTCTAAGACAGGAGGTGAAGATGTTGATGATTTCCATTGAGGAAAAGGAAGTGCACAGAGGAGGTTTGTGGATGTTGTGAAGGAGGACATGAGGACAGTTGGTATTCCAGAAGAGGGACTCAAGGGATGGGACACGATGGAGGCAAATGATTTGCTTTAGTGACCTCTAAAGGGAGAAGCTGAAAGAAGAAGAAGATTTTTTGGTTTAATTCATCTGGACAAGACATCATTATGTTGAGGCATCCACACTGTGCAGCTGTGGTTTTCCACTCACATGGGGCTTTGCTCTATTTGTTACCTGATACAGTTGAATTAAAAATGTTTGAGCCCCATGAGTCAAATCAAAATGAAAGAAATATGAAGTGAAGACTGTCTTAAAAGTACATGCTTTTGCAAACATCCAGGCATCTCTGTTGTTGGTGAATACCATGATCCCCCCCCCCCTCTTCCTCGAGGTTCACTTCAGTATATCTGATATTTCAGGCTGTCTGATGCACACAGCGTGTTTGAGTTCTATCCAGTGATGTTCATGTCAGGAGGACTGTGCACACTGCTCCAAAAGTTGTGGCCTGTCTGTTTCTGAAGACTTTCATGCTGGGTTTTGAGGTCTGCTTGGATCACTTGTCTCCCAGACAATATATACAACTAAATTGGAACAGCACACAAGTGTATTCATATTTTATGTAATCACTGACTGCATTTACATGTGGTTGGTGTGGATGTCGCCCAAGACCAGGTCTGCGGTTTAAGCAACAACAGCACTTTGGTTCCATTAACCTAAGGATGAGAGGCGGTCAAACTAAGTTGCACTGTAAAGCCAAACAAAATAAACAGCACTATAAAGGGGATTGACTGACAGCATATTTTGCTTCCACCATGATATCTTTCAGTACAATATTAAATTGTGGTAAACTGTTTCACATATCTATGGTTACTTTCAATTGCCTGGTTCAAGTTAGTGAAACCTCATCCCTTATTTACTGAATCAGTTTCCGCTGCACTCATTTGCATTTACCTTTTACTAATATGCAACATTTTCACCATCTTAAGCATTTTTTATTGACTTTTTTTTATGAACAAATCAAAAAGGTGCATAAAAACAGGCTGATGGAAACCCACTTACTATAGTGTGCACATGCATGCTTGACTTACCTACTGACTCTGCCAGCCTTACCATATACTGACAGAAAATTATAATTTTATTCTCTGCTGTGAGTCTGAACCTGTTTTTACCAGACTGGACAAGAGAATTCCAGAGCAGCACCTGTACCAGGCACTTCCCAATACTTGAGGTCTGATTATAAGTGTTTCTCTGGCAAGTAGTGAAGGTGGCATAAGCAATTCGTCTATTATCACCAGCCCAAAAACCCTCCACCTGCTTTGCTCCTTGTCATCCCTGCAGGAGCTCAATTCACCTTTCCTCTCACTAGCCACTGAGCCATCCACACTCTTTCATCTCTTTCTGTCTCAGCAGGATGGAGGGAGAGCGGACAGAAGAGAATAAACTGGACTAGACAAACTAGTCACTTCAGAACCCACCTACCAACTCCCCCCACCCCTTCTGTAACTTCTGTCATCCTTTTATCTCCTCCAGGCTCTCATCTACTCCCTTCCTCTCTTGCTGGTTCTCCACTAGCCGCGCTCCCTGCTTTGTCTCTCTCTATTACTTATGGCTTGGCTGCAGGCAGTGCTAGGATATTGGAAGCAGCATGGGGTTTGAGGAGTCATCTGGTACTAAGCAGAGCTAAGCCCAGCTGCTGAAAAGCATCTTAACACTTTGGTCTGGAGAGGTTTACAAAGAGTAGCCGGTGATAAAGCTGTAAAGCTGAGCACTCGGCCTTAGACGCCCCAGGGCAGCCGAGATAATTGAGCGAACTAAAATCTAATCTAATGTGATTTTAGAGTCAAGATGGACTACACACTAATTCTGCACAGTATCCAAAGTTTACTGCGGCACAGATTCAAAGCACAATTAAGTTCAAGAGCCAATATCTGGTCAAATACCTTCTTCTTTGGGGGACAAGATGCGGTCAAACTAAATAAACAGCACTATCATGGGGACTGACTGACGACATATTTTGTTTCCACCACAGTATCCTGCAGTTCAAACCACAGAGCTGTTGTTGCTTAAACCACTTTTATTTGTATTTTCTGCGAAAGCTGCTGGAGGGACATTTCAGTCATGTGATTTCTGAACGTCAACCTTTATTTACTGAATCTGTTTCTCCTGTTTAATATTTTTTTTCATGAACAAATCGAAAATGTGCAGAAAAACATTTTCCCTCTCGCAGCTTTTACAAAAACAAAATAGTGGCTATCCAGAGGAGGTACTGTACTGGACCACTGGTACTGGACCATGATAATGAGCAATGATAATAGTTGGAAGGCAGCAATGTGACTCCACATATCAACTACTGGAGATCTTTATTTACGATGAACTAACTTTTCTTTATTGCATATATATATATATATATATATATATATATATATATATATATAAACATATATATTTTAAATTTGCATTTACATTTCCAGACAAATGCAATGAGATATTTAGTTGCAGTGACTGCACGCCCAGTAAAACATTCACATGACTAAAACTGTTCATATTCCATTATTACTCTAGAGCAGGAAGGTGATTTTACCATGACCTTGCCTGGTCAGTGAATGGGTCATTTTCTACCTCTCTCCCTGACATAATTGCTACTGTGATTACCAGCTGGTTTTCACTTAACTGTCGGATTCTCCTGTAAAATCTGGATCCCATCCAGCATGGCGTCCTCATATTGTAAAGTTGCTGAGTGTATTCTAATGTGTTTCTGTCACGTTATTTTAAGGCCCCGACTCTGCTGTCCTGATTCTGCACTATCATCTTATTTCCCCTGCTGGTTGTCAGTTATTGGGGCTTCATACGATAGAGCGAGTAAGATCGAAGCCGAACCGCCCTCTTGAGACAAATTCCATACACTTGTCCCCTCTCCCTTTCTCTCCTTTCCCCCTGTTACTGCATTATCTTTATATTTTCCGCCTCTGTTATCCTCTCTGGAGAATCACAAGGGTCTCTTTGAAGTTTAATTTCCAGCTGAGAGTGTGTGTGGTGTTTGGCCCAAGATGATGTGACATGACATTGTCATTTATTCTGTTTCGAGGCATCATTGGAGGACGGACAAGTGTTTGTGTTGGGAACGGTCGGGTTGATTGAATTGCCAGACAAGCCTCTAGGCACAAAAAGACAGAGACAGAGGGAGAGTGATTTTCCACAACAAATATGGTAATCAGATGCCCTGAGATTTCTGAACACAAAGCCAAACAGAGGGGCTGCAGGCGATGAGAGGTGGTCTCTGCTGTCAGTGTGACGTGTGCGACTCGTGGCTTTATCTAAGCGCTGCCGCACTTTACCTTCTGTGAAAAATACTACAGCACAGCAGGGAATCCTAACAATGTGCAAGAGGCAAATGAAAGGAGAATAAGAGGAGAGGGGAAGAAACTTGTATGGAAACTCTCTCAGAATATCTGCCTACAAAGATGACAATCTCCCCATGCAGCAGAAAAATGAGAGCTAGAGTCTGAATTTGCAGGTGGAGGAAAGTAGAATGGAGAGGGAAAAAAAGCACACTTACAAAAAGCACTTAGGATAATAAAGAGGGGTCAATCACATTCAGAACGAGACAAGGTGTCTGTGATATCCAGGTCGGATACTCTCTGGAGGTCTGAATCTCTTCTCATAAAGGACTTTTTAATTTGATTGATGGTCTCCCCGTCAAACCATTGTGCTCCCATGGGGCAGCATTAGTGTATTTCTCATTTTCAAACTGGAAATGGATGGTTAGAGATGTGGGGGGGATATCAAAAGGACTTTATCAGCTTTCATAACATTTGCTCTAGAAAGGATAAAGACAGATTTCAGACACTGGCGAACCATTGTCATTTTGTGTCATGCTTGATCTTTTAAAGTCAATTAAAATGGTTATTTGTTAATGCTGTTTTACATTTATTACATTCTTTCAATCACTGCGATTGAATGTAGACACCGTTACTTACATGAAACATCACATCACAGCTGGATTCACTGCTTTTTTTGTGTCCCCTGCGACAGTTGCACTGTCATCTGTGCTACAGTGCGTGGACAAAAGTATTTGGCCACACCTGTTACCTATTGAATTCAGGTGCTTTAGTCAGGATTTGGGCTCAAGCACTTATCTCCAATGGAGGGCAGTC
The DNA here is from genome assembly GCA_016785285.1 of Brachirus orientalis. Lineage (NCBI taxonomy): Eukaryota > Metazoa > Chordata > Actinopteri > Pleuronectiformes > Soleidae > Brachirus > Brachirus orientalis. The sequence goes on from JAFBJR010000150.1 coordinate 4,737,768, forward strand.
AGCATACCAAAACATTTTGGACAATGCTATGCTTCCACTTCAATTTTGTGGCAACAGTTTGAGGAAGACCATTTTCTATTCCAACATGACTGTGCCCCAGCGCACAAAGCAAGGACTATAAAGACCAACATCAGTGCCTGACCTCATAAATGCTCTACAGAATGAATGGGCACACATTCCCATAGAAACACTTCACAATCTTAAAGAAAGTGCTCCAAGAAGTGTGGAAGCTGTTATAGCTGTAAAAGTGGGACCCACTCCACACGTATTTGAATTCATCATTATAGTCCTTCTTAGTGTGTCCGAATACTTTTGTCCATGTAGTGTAGGTGTAACTTCTTTGTGTATTTGATTATGTTGTATATTGCAATTTGCACATCTCATCCAAGCTGTGGTATGTGCATATGTGCACTGAAACTTCCTTACTTAAACCGCAGTCTGGTTCTTTGCAAATGTTTTGGTTAATTGCTGTGAACCTTTCTTTTATCAACATGCAGCACTACTTCCTGCACTACAGTTTGTGCATCAGTTGGTGTCGGTAACAAAGCGGTAAAATGGATCCAACAGAGGTAGTTTTTGCATTTCCACAATAGATAAGAGTACATGGAATATGATAATATGTCTCATGTGTGCCGCGTTTCATCTTATTAGGCCTATAGAGTCCTAAAACTTGTTACAACTTTCACATCCGCAACTTAGAGTGTAAACAGGGACAGGGTGGAGGGGGAATAAAAACATCAGACGAGCCAGATTTAGCAAAAAAACATGTTTAATCTCTCCTTGATGCGTGTCTATTTACACGTAATAAATCTGCAAAATAGGAAAGAGCAGAATATTTACACGGGCGTGAAACAGCCAAAACCTGTCACAGCAGCTTCAAGTCTGAAACTCTTAAAAAGGTATCAGAATTCATAAAGTATTAAAACTCTTTTAAGTTGTTTTTTTTCTCCTTTCTAACTATCTCTCTCTCCCTCTTAATCTGTGTGTGAAGATATTTTCTGTCCTCTACTCCTCTGAAAACTACTTTAATCAAAGTGAACTCAGCAGGTGCGGATGTTGGAGATGGAAGTGGAAGGATGAGAAACGTTTCAGCTGAAGGAAGGGGGATGATGCCAAGAAATGGCGGCTGAATGTGGGGACGTATTAGGGTGGTGCATTGTTATAGGTGCGAGGGTGCAGCCCATATGGAAAACAGAAAAACATTCCTGTCACACCTCAGAATAGATTTAAATAAAAATGTGTGGGTTGCTGAATTGGTGAGAAATAGTTTGACATTTTGGGAAATGGCCCTTATTTACTTTGTTGCTGAGAGTCACCTGAAAAGATTGATGCTAATGACCATGAAGTTGAATCTGACTGTGTTTAGAGTAGCAATGCTAGTAACAGCTAGCTACGAGCTACATTTACGTTAAAATTTGTGGGTTGGCTTTTTCTAATAAGAGAGAACCAAGCTAGCAAGTCTATAACCTACCTACCTATCGTCCAGCTACAAACTTAATGGAAACACTTTTTCACAAGTGGAAGTTTGTGAAAAACATAATGTATTTTAAGTATTTTAAGTTAAATTAACGAGAAACAATTTTAACGCTAATGTTACTTTTCCAATATACAGCTATTTCTAGCACTCCTTGGCAAAACAAAAAACTCACATTTAGCAAGGAAGTTTCTAAAATCTCTGGTCTGGTGTATTTGATGACAGCACTGGTGAAAGCTGGCGATCATGACCCGAATCACAACCCGTTCCACCATATCTTAGTCCAGTGACTGTGTCAGACAGGGTCTGTGCTCCGGTCATGCAGGAAGTACTGAACTAATCTTTTAAATGAACTGACTCTAATGATTCAAGAGAAGAACTGCTTTGCTCATCCCTAGTTTGTGCCTCGTATGAAAGGATGTCGCAGCAGTTTCGTTCAGCCGTGCTATGACGACCTCCGCACATGTTGAAAAGGTACTATAGTAACGGAAAAACGACCTGCCTGATACCAAACTGAGTACAGTCGAGTAGAACTAAGTAGTGCTAGAACTGTATAATGGAAAACCAGCAGAAAGGTATCAGTGTGTAAGTATTGCTAAGCTAGGCTAAAACTCAGGCTAAAGCTAGGCTATTAATGTATAAATTCACTCTCAGTAACAAAACAAGTGAGGGAACTTCACAAAAGTCTGCTCTGTTCTTCCAGACAAATAAACTGTTGGCAAAATGTACATTAAATATATATTTCTATGGCCAATTCTAACTCCTCCTTTGAATTCTAGCTTTTCTGTGTGGAAAAATAAATATTTCATATGAGAAGGGGCTGACAAGGCACGGGGGACAGTTCTGCGTTGGACGATCTCTGAGAGTTCGTCTCTCTCTCTCTCCCTCTGCTTTCTTCATCACTGTCTTTTCCTATGTGGAGAAAAGCGAATAGCACAGATGCAACAGAATGAAAAATGAAGCGGTAACATTGCCTTCAAAGCACTTCATCTGCTCTGCCCAAAGTCTTTTTTATCTTTTTTTTTTTTTTTCCTTTCTCCCACAAGTGATGAAGCAGAAAACAAGAAGCAAAAGCTAAAAAACAAAAGCACCAGAGACCAAGTGGGGCCCTCTCTCTCACCATCAACTTCTTTTTCCTCTCTTTTCACATACTACAAAGTCGTCAACAAGGCCCGATATGCCTTCATACTCTTCGCCAGATCACTGAAATTATCTTTAGAAATCTTCACCAGAAGAAGTATTGTAAAAACTTCAATGCAGGGATCCACATCCTCAGACGTTCATCAAATTAAATGGAACAAAGTGTGTTAATGAGAGCCTGTACATGCATAAAAATACATCAACTGAACCTTTATTTTCTTTTGTACTATTAAGACAGAAGTGAGTGTTGAAGTACCGAAAAGCAGATGGATGGATCAGAGTTCACCTCTCTTCTGATGTGCATGGAGAAAGCTTTGGTCAGCCGCCCTGTATGTTTCTTTTTACCCTGTGTAGATCAGTGGTTCAAGTATGGAAGCACATACAGTACGTGTCAGTCTGTTCAAACACAAGTCAGTTTTCAAATGGAAACATGATGTCTAAGTATGAATGAGAATAAAATGTCCACTGCATTTTTAAAGGGTTTCATAAAACATCCTGATCCATCAGGGTGAGATACTGTGCAGGTTTGCAAAAAAACAAAAATGTTACCATCCTTTCAAAGGGTTATGGATGAAGATGGAGTTGGGGAATGTGTATACATTTTTATGAAGCTAAGAAATGACATTTATTTAATTTTCATTCTTACTAATCTTTTAAAATGTATGACAGCTGGACCATGATCTTAGTGCAGCAGCTAATATGATAATGTTTTGATATGGTCATTCTCAAGAACTACCTCATTTTAATTTACTAAACACGAGGCTGCTCAAAAGACACAATTCAAAGGGTCTAATGTGAAAATCGACCACAGCCATGTGGCAAGTGACTGAAATTCAGCAGTCAGAATGTATTAGAAGCTTAATAGTAGGGTAATAGTCGGTCAAAATCTGTTGGACATTGTACAGTCTTTTCAATTGGAGAGAATGGAGAAAAAAAAAACAGTTTCTGATGACAATGTCCGACAAAAAAGCGCAATTATGTTTTCTTTCCCCGCCCCATGTGCTAGCATGGCTGATTTTTACTCTTTTAATGTGCCCTTCCTCCATTGTTAAATTCATGATTACATCAATTTTCTGTAATTGGTGTCAAAATCCAAAAGAGAACGTCACAATTCACATCCATTTTTTTCTGAAAGTCTGCTCTTGCTGTACATCTACATTCAGCCTGATAAAAGAATATGAACTTGTAAACTTTAAATTTCCAACATACTCACTCATTTTCTACCGCTTTATCCTCCATTGAGGGGACTGCGGGAGGAACACACAGGGAGAACATACAAACTCCAGGGCCCTTGTCCAGACTGGGTCGCGAACCCGGGACCTCTTGCTACAGAAGTAAGAGTGCTAACCACTACACCAACTGTGTGGCCCCTCTGACATATTTCATGACCTGAAGTGAATGAGCAACAAAGACATTTAAAGTAAGCACTTGTTCAGCATCTATTCCATCAAATGTTTCTTTGAGGTGTAAGCAAGGCTCACGGCAGGTGATTTGCTCCAAAATGCTTAGAAATTATAACTAAAGAGCAGCATTCACTGCAGTCACAATGATCCATCACCGTGACCAAATGAGCAAGTTGGAACTAAGTGCTATTTTGAAATTTCCGCCACACAAACTGATTTGGCGTAGATGGGCAAAATCATTTGAATAGTAAGTTAAATAAACCAGCAGTCCTGGTTTGCAAGGTTTCTGCAGGTTCTGTGCTATCCAAACTAATCTATCGACCATAGGGGTGAACTAATCTGAGAGAAGCACTGTTGATGAGGAAGAATGACGAATGGTTTTGAGGCATTGGTAGCTGTTCCTTTAAAAGCAGTGATGTAAAATTGTATCCATTTCCTTATCAGCTTAAATCTCTGGTTAAAAAATGTATAGGTAGAGGATTTTTGTTCTAAATTCACCTGTCTGATCTGGTTGATAGTCTGCTTCTCAGTGCTTGAACATACTGTACAGTAAACATGACCCTGGTTTGTTTACCATCTATCAGGTTTTTTTCCTGCATGTTCTTACCCTCTTTATTATCTTGTAACCCTTTTACAGTCACAGGAAGTCAAGGAATGTCTTGTTCATGAATGCACGTTTTTTTGTGGCACTGCAAGTTCATGTGGAGCAGCACGTACTTAACATTTTTTTAAATACCCCTGTAAAACCACAGAAAGAAAACGGTCTTCACCCGGTACAAAAACACACTGTGAATCAAGCTTCATTTCATTATCGCTTCATAAACCACATTCACATTTCATAATTGGCGAGCCTTGAGCTTTTACCATATTCACTGCAGACTGAAAAAAAAACAAACAATAAAACTGTTTTCAGTTCATTTTGGATGGCACATCTGATAAAATGTTTGAAACAAGATCAAGAAGTAGCAGAGCAAGGTGTGCCAAGGTTCAGCGTAGGTGACTGTCTAATGGCTCGAGAGTCGTCTGCAACCATAGAGGAATGAGGCTGGCCTCCACAGAAATGATTTCTCTGTTTCACCTAAAACTGCTGTATTTGGTTTCTTTTAAACAAACACAAAAGCACTGTAGGTCGGTCAACTCATGGGCAATTTCCAGACATCAGTTGTCCTTTTACTACCTTTAGAGCCACAGATGTAGCACAAAACGGCCCCAAGACTTCATGAAATATAGAAAGTGTCTGTTATCATATTAACTATATATATATCTTTTTTTAACTCTCACTTTCAGTCAGTAAGCATGACAACATTTTCATAATAGCACATTTCATCTAACAAAAAGAAGGCTCTTTGCACTAAACAACATTCAACAGAAAAACATGGCACAGGACGACTTTTTCCTCGTGTTTTCATAATTTTTCATCTTGGAAATATCAAATCCTCTTCTCAAATTTATCTTTTGTACATTAAAATGGAAAAAAAAAATCAACTCCTCAATTGTTTGAAAAAGAAAGAAAGAAGTTTGTATTTATATATCTATATATATATATATTCATATATCCTCTTCTCTCTTTTGATTCAACTTTTTTGTGCAAATTCAGCAGTAACACAAGTGGCACAGCACTGGGAAGAGTAGGCAGTCGAAGGGGCAACAGGATGAAATGCAACAATAAAACTCAAATGCTGAGTAGTGAGACCGGAGACGTTCCTTTGTTAGAGGTGGAAGGAGTTGGGGGAATCGGTCGTGAAGAAAGAGTTTCCCTGCAAAGTCCTTCCTCCCGGTTGCTCTCTAGTTGGCAGTTTTGCCGAGCATCCACCCTGCCGAAGCATCTTTGAGCAACACACTGAATATCTCCCAGCTCTGTGAGTGTCTCTGACCCCTGACCTCTCTGTGGAGGACAGCGACAGAATAGAGCAAAAAAAAAAAAAAGAAAAGAAAAAGGGATCAAGTATCAAGATAATCTATCCTGGATTTTGAGCTGAGCCTTGGCTGTGGAAATCTACCAGCTGGTGACCTGACCAGCTAGAAGAGTTTTGGTCACCACTGTGTATGTACCACTCCTGATTGTGGCCTAAGTACCCAGCTGCTGCTCCATTAGGGACTCTAGATGTGATGAGGGCCTTGATGAAAACAACCCCTCTCCTGAGCTGAGGACTAGGTCTGCTGAGGCTGATGGTGCATTTCATTTTGGTTGTTCACGACAGGGTTGGTGGCTCAGAAGAAGAAGGAAAAAAAAAAAAACAGAAAAAAAACACAAAAGAAGAAACGGCCAACCCAGCCGGCAGGGCCTCAGTTCCAAACTCTGCTGTCTCTCCAGTGTGCTGCTGCTGCTGGGTGCCTGTGTCCTGGCAGTCTTTTTTCCGCTGCTGTCGGTTGTTGTTCGTGAGGGCGACGGCGACGGACTTCAAACATCGAGGGTTAAAATGTCATGGGTGTCCAAAGGTAGTCAGGGAAGGCGTGTTGGTTGGCCAGTTCTCCGCTAGCCGAGGTGCGAGACAGGCCGGTCCTCAGCTAGCCAGAGCCATGGTGTCAATCACTTGCTCCAGCTTTCCCCGTAGCCGCTGTCTGCGCGACTGTTCGTCCTTCTGTAACGCTGTAAGGATCTTGAAACAAATATGGAGAAAAGTGATCATTATTGCTATTATTATTATTGTTATCATTATTATTTTTTTAAATACTGGATCTGTTGTTAATCTCAGGTTCCCTGCTAGTGATTACATTTGGGGCGGATGTGAACAAGTGAGGAAGTGGCACAAAAACACTGTATTTATGTGTGAATTTGTCTTCTCTTAGCATGTACAGTATGCGTGACAGTATGTACGAGGTCAGGACACGCGCTTAAGGCGACGGCCTTTGTGCAGCTGCCTTCATCTGGATAATAAGCTGTAATGAAGGGGAGCATTTTGGCTTGAATGGAGACACCTGCAACCAGCCAGGGTAACAACTGTAATACCGCTGCTGTGATGGAGGGAGGGAGGGGAGAGGAAAGAGGCTGGGACGTCTCATCATTCGCCACATAAAAGCACGATAAAGTTGGGGGGAAAGCAGCAGTTGAAAAGGACATGTGGCTGCCCATCAGAGACTGGAGGAGGAGGAGGTGGTGGAGGGTGAAAATCGGGAGGGGGGAGATGGGTGAACCGACGTGACTCATGGGAGGAGGAAAATAAAGGGATGGAGAGGATGAAGGATAATGAGGCGCGGAAAGAGAGAAGAAGGGATATGGAGATAGAGGAAAGATTAAATGGCTGTGGGAGGGAGGAGTGGGTTGTTTCTTTCAGTCGTTTCACTCTGAATGGGTTAGATGAGGGTGGACGGGGCAGATTCAAGGCTAAATGATCAGTCCTATAGAAATAGGACATTTAGCACACACCCACACCCACATTCTTGTACAGGATTCTTAGTGAGGACACTCATAGACAAACTAATAATCATGACTAAATGCCTAACCCTAACCGTTAACCTAACTCAATCCTATCCCTAACCCTAAAACCAAGATTTAGCACTCAAATTTGCAGGGACCAGGCAAAATGTCCCCTCAAGGACACACCCGAATGTTCAGCAGTAACAAGTGGTACACACTATGTAATATGTGGGTCGGTGCAAATGGAATCTGCTGTGTTCCGCTCAGAAACATATGAATCTTAAAGAAAAGCTCAATAAGATATTTTGTTTATTTCACATATTTGCACATAGGTGTCTTAGCTCAAAGACTGAAACAGAAGTTTAAGTAACAAATATCCACCTTGCCGCACTTCTAAAGCTCACTAATAATTAACATGGCATGTGTTGTTTCTGTAATCCCTAAAACTACTCACATTTGGGGTACGCAAAGAGGAAAGAGGTAACCCTCTTCTCACTTAACTTCTCATTTAATTAAAGCATACATGTATTAGCATATTTAAAAGAAGTCAAGCTCTTTTATCAGGTGAACCAAACACTTCTAGTCGGTGAGGAAATGTGGAGTTTTAATCAGCTGTGGCCGAAGCTGTGAGAAACTGTACATGTAGGTCTTTGGGAAGAAAAAAAAGCTTGGGGGGGGGGGGGGGGGGGGCTGACCACATAAATTCAATGAGGCTCTATTAGGTCCTTAATGTGCTGAGCTCATGCCTTAATGTGCATCCTAATGGTGATAATACCTTCCAGCCTGTACCAGTGTGGACTGGTTATCACTGTAATTGAATTAAAATGACCTCATGGTATTCGTCAAAAGGCAAAGTAGTGAGGAGGAGGAGGAGGTGGAGGAGGAGGAGGTGTGAAGATGGTGGTGTTCTTAGGTTGAGGGCAGAACCAACCTCGTCTTTGTATTTGATGATGTAGGAGTAGATCTCGTGCAGTGCAGACATGCTGTTGAACTGACTGAGGTGCAGGCGAGACTGCTCTGCTAGGTAGGCACTCATGTCCTGATCGCTGATGGCTGGCATACGGGAGATATCAGAGTAATACCTGGAAGAGACATAAGAAGCATGTGTATTATAAGCAAAAGCGTGATCCTTTCTCTGGAGCAGAGGTGTCCAATTGGTGGCCCGCGGGCCACACACATCCCCCCCAATGGAATACATGCAGCCCACCACTTAATATCACGTTATAATGACCTTATAAAGCTTGTTTGGTGCTTTAATTACAGAGGTCCAGGTAGTTATTATTTATTAAATTCCAGATTGATTTCTCGATTGTTTGTTTTTGATACTGATACATGCTGCTTCATTTTGCATCATAAACATGTTTTTATTGTGAAGCGTACATTAGTCCATATCAAAACAAACACTTTTACTTTGAAAGTCTGTGAAATCATCATGATGGAACATTGTGTTATAATTTTAAGCTCATATTGCCCACCCTGCTTGACCAAACTAGATGCTTCAGTGTTTATTTTACTCAACATGGTGATAATTTAGCATAAACCTTTAACCTTTGTGGGTGTGCTCATGCTGAATTTCTCCAATTGAATTTACTCTGAATTTGTACTCCCACTCTATTGGCCACAAGTAATAGTTATACTCCAAAATGACTAATTATTACTCTTTGGGTGGGAAATAAAAGCAATTGTCTGAGTTTTTTCTGTATAAATATAAACAAATTTATGTTACATTTAGCCTATCAATTGTGCATGCTTTTTTGAAGCCCAGTATAGCAGCGTTTAGATTTAGTGTCACTTAGCAACAGCACACAGGAAGTAATTCATTTGAGGAAAGCAATTGAGAAATTACAATAATAAAGCGAGGCTGCTGCAAACACAGCTGAAGACACAAAGAAGTGCCCATTAAAAAGGAAAAAAAAAAAAAAAAAGGAAAAGAGAAATATGCTGGATCAAATTTTATGCCAATTGTTCAGCAGCTTCTTAACCCCATCCGTCCCTTCACTGCAGGTGCATACATACACACGCTCCCTCAGTCAGATGCACATTGAAGCATACAAATAAGATTACAGTGTTTCTCTTCACAAATTCTAAACAGAGGCAGAACAACAACAACAAAGCAAATGTCACTGAAACTTACGGAGTGCAGCTTTAAATACACTGACTGCAAGCAGGTCACTACAGCTTTACAGACATAGGAGAGACATTTTGTCCCACACAGACAAAGAGTGGACTGCATACAGTTCAACAGCACATATGGCTTTTAAAGTTGAAGTAGGTGGCATATTTTGGGTGACATCAGTCAATAATTCCATAACAACCTTTCAGCATGGACAGAACTTGACTTATGCACCTCCTATTGACTCCATTTACAGCCTTGGGAGAAAACATCCCATGACAGGAAATTTTGACCAATCGTGAGGCAATTCCAAGAAAGAGAGCGAGAGAAAGCGCCACTGTTGACTGACGTATTAAACTGCTGTGAATACCGGTCACTTTTGTGGTAAGATGGCTATTTCAGGATCTGCAACAACGCTGAAAGCAATCTTAAAAAGAAAGCGAACATTAGTGATGCTCTTGTATTATTTGTAATCATTAAACAGATATGTTTTATCAGATGGAGGAAAAAAAAAGAACCTCGGTTAGTCATCAGCTGCCGATTTGTACAAATTGGCTATTTTAAAAAACCCATATCAGTCGACCTCTACAGGAAATGCAGTTAAAAGACATGAAAGTAATAGTAGAGCATTTTAAAGAGGGAGTTATTGCTTCACCTCAACCATGTTAGTACTGCAATGTCCTGGGGAACAAGACTTAAAAATCACCAATTTCTGCAGCTTTATGTTTGCAAGTATGGAAACTGATATGGTACAAAACAATAAGGGTAGGAAAGGGAGAAGGGAGTCAAAAAAGGCATGTTTCTTCTTCTTCCCTACATGAAAGACAGACTAAATGCAGAGAAGGCAGAGAAGCAACTTCATCCATCTGTAAACAACAGTTGGCGCCTGGCCCACAGACGTAAATGCAAGGAAATGAATGCATGGATGGAATATTTATTTATTCACTAATTTTCTTTTAGCCAAACCTCTCAATGTCACATTCCCCCATTGATCCCTGGCATCCACATCTCTTTAACTGTGTAATTATTGCAGGAAGTGTGAGTTTTCCAGACGGCTTCCTGTAATATATATATATATATATATATATATATATATATATAT